>CM055124.1:311272518-311376721 GCA_029206835.1 Rana muscosa | reverse complement strand
CACACGCATGCGCGCGGAGGCCGGCATTTTCCCATTCAGAAAACCTGCGATCCCAGCATGTCCCATTCATTATGCCGGGACGCTCTGTGCGGCTGCGCCGTAGACATCGGTGCAATGTTATCTGCAAATATCTCCTTAACCGTGTAGGTTATGGAGATATTTCATGCACCTACGGGTAAGACTTAATCTGGGCTTACCTGTAGGTGCAAGTTGTCAAAGTGGGTTTATAACCACTTTAAGAAGCCGCTGATGAACTTGATTCCTTTCCCCCAGTTAGAGCACGCAGCCAGACGCACAGTATTTCTCCATTCTTCCACTGGCCTGAATAAACAATCTAGGGTGTCATTTTAGGGATTAATTGTAATGTGAACATGGGATGGGCAGCACAGTGGCTAAATGTTTATCACTTCCACCTAGCAGCACCAGGGTCATTGGTTCGAATCCCAACCATGGCACTACCTGCCTGGAGTTTGCATGTTCTCCCTGTGCTTGGTTGGGTTTTCCTCCGGGTGCTCCAATTTCCTCCCACACTCCAAAAACATGCTTGGAGGTTAATTGGAACCTGCCTAAATTGGCCCCAGTATGTGTATGTATGAGTGTGAGTAAAGCCCCCGTACACACGGTAGGACCTTTTCGCCAACAAACTTCAAAATGAGCAAGTTTTTCCAAAATGTTCAGACCGTGTGTACGCTCCAACGGACAAACTTTTTTGGTTTTCATCGGACAAAAAGTTCGCTCTGCAAACGGACAAACTTTTTTGTTTTTCATCGGACAAAAGTTCGCTCTGCAAACGGACAAACTTTTCGGCAACACAAGTCAGATGGTGCAAAAGTCCTATCGTTGTGTACAGAAATCCATCGGACTTTTGTCCGAAGTACAAATACGCATGCTCAGAACCAACGTTAAAATCAACCAACAATAGCAGAAGTTGACCAAAGGGTGGCGGTTAAAGAGTGGAAAAAACCACGTGATGTTGGGAAAGCTTGCAGAAAAAGTCCTGCCGTGTGTATGCTATGGGGTGTGCCCGGCCAACTCCCTTCGGACAAAAAATCCACGGAAAAGTTTGTTTGAAGTCTGACTGTGTGTACGAGGCTTTAGGGAGATTGTAAGCTCCTTGGGGGGCAGGGACTGATGTGAATGTACAATGTATGTGTAAATTGATGGTGCTATATAAGTACCTGTAATAAATCAATGGGGTGAGGGGGGAACATGGGATACCCCAAACTTGTGAACTACTTGAGGACTCTTCTCTATCCTGTCAAGCCTCACAAAATGTCCCACAGAATCTCTAATGCTGAAGGGTGACTAGGACTTCTCCCAGAGATCAGAAGCTACACTCAGTCACTAACTTCCAGCACTGGGGCCATCTACCTAAATGGCCACAGGATCATCAGTTGCCTCCTTCTCATATCCACTGGACACTCTTCTGCAGGGCCGCCATCAGGAATTTTGGGGCCCCTTACACAGCTTCAGGCATAGGCCCCCCCTGGAGCAGAGGAGAACTGGGGGGGAGGGGGGTGCTGCCACCGCAAATTGAGAAGCGGGGGGGGCTACCACGAATTGAGAAGCGGCGGGGGGGGCCCCTTACAAAAAAAAGGGGGGGTTGCCATCCGGGCCCCTTACAGGTGTACTGCCTGTACCCCCCTGATGGCGGCCCCGCTCTTCAGTGAGGGAGACACAGACTCACACCACCATAGGACAGCTGGACACTTCTGCCCCAACTTCTTCCTGGCACTCTTCAGTGAGCTTCTCCAGACCCATACCAATTCTGGGACTAGGACCTTGGGAAAGGGAGGGAGGGAGGGAAGGATGGGAAGGGCAGGGAGGAAGGGAAGGATGGGAAGGGCGGGGAAGGGCAGGGGGGGGAAGGATGGGAAGGGCAGGGAGGGAGGGAAGGATGGAAGGGCAGGGGGGGGGGAGGATGGAAAGGGCAGGGAGGGGGGGGAAGGATGGGAAGGGCAGGGAGGAAGGGAAGGATGGGAAGGGCAGGGAGGGAGGGGGAGGATGGGAAGGGCAGGGAGGGAGGGGAGGATGGGAAGGGCAGGGAGGGGGGAGGATGGGAAGGGCAGGAGGGGAGGGGGAGGATGGGAAGGGCAGGGAGGAGGGGAGGAAGGATGGGAAGGGCAGGGAGGGGGGAAGGATGGGAAGGGCAGGGAGGGGGGGGGGGGAGGAATGGAAGGGCAGGGAGGGGGATGGGAAGGGCAGGGAGGAAGGGAAGGGCAGGGAGGGAGGTTAGGATGGGAAAGGGCAGGGAGGGAGGGGAGGATGGGAAGGGCAGGGAGGGGGGGAGGATGGGAAGGGCAGGGAGGGGGGGGAGGATGGGGAAGGGCAGGGAGGGGGGGGAGGAGGATGGGAAGGGGGGGAGGATGGGGAAGGGCAGGGAGGAGGGGGGAAGGATGGGAAGGGCAGGGAGGGGGGGGGGGAAGGATGGAAAGGGCAGGGAGGGGGATGGGAAGGGCAGGGAGGAAGGGAAGGATGGGAAGGGCAGGGAGGTTAGGATGGGAAGGGCAGGGAGGGAGGGAAGGATGGGAAGGGCAGGGAGGGAGGGAGGGAGGGAAGGATGGGAAGGGCAGGGAGGGAGGGAGGGAGGGAAGGATGGGAAGGGCAGGGAGGGGGGGTATGGGGTGCAAAGTAAATTTTCATTGTGAAGTTAGAAGTTGATATGTCAACACAAGGTTGTCAGAAAAGCAGGGGGGGGGGGGGGCAGTTTTTGCTGCAGACAGATGCTGGATGTTATGTCTATCAATGTATTAACCCGGAATCATCAGATTACGCCACCCAATCCCCTTTTCCTCGCCAAGCTGCCAGAGGTTGAGTGAGAGGCAAAGCCTGCTCCTCGGCACTACACATGTTCTTCGCAGAGTTTAATTATGTCCTTCAGGCATAAAACATGAGCAGATGTAAAGAGGTCTTCTCGGTTCTCTCTCCTACAATGACACCGAGGCTCCAGTACAGGCAGACGCATGAGACACTACGTATACAGCACAATGCTGGAATCCCCCCCCCCCCAGCCCCCACTCCACCACGGAGAGTGACATAAATTCAGGTATCAGAACAGAAAGACAAAAGTCTAAATTTGCATCTAAAATATCTCAACCTCAATTCTGGTTTTGCTAAAAAATAAATAAAAGAAAATATATAATGTTTTTTTTTGTTATAGGCTACTTTCACACTGATCCGCGGTGTATGCGTTTTTTGCCACGTTTGCGGCCATTTTTTAACCACTTGAACATTTACCTCTTCCATGACCGGGCCATTTTTTACAATACAACACTGCGTTACTTTAACTGACAATTGCGCGGTCGTGCGGCGCTGTACCCAAATAAAATTGACGTCCTTTTTTTCTCACAAATAGAGCTTTCTTTAAATGGTATTTCATCACTTCTGCGTTTTTTTTTTTTTTTTTTTGCGCTATAAACAAAAAAAAGAGCGCCAATTTTGAAAAACAAAACAAAAAAAAACACACAATATTTTTTTACTTTCTGCTATGAAACATGTCCAATAATTTTTTTAAATGTCTTCATATATTTAGGCCAATCTGTATTTAGTTACATATTTTTGTGAAAAAAAAAAAAATCCCAATATGAGTATATTGATTGGTTCGCGCAAAAGTTATAGCGTCTACAAACAATGGGATATTTTTATGGAATTTTTTTTTATTTTTTACTAGTAATGGCGGCGGTCAGCGACTTAGACCCCTTTCACGCTGAGGGAGTTTTCAGGCATTTTAGCGCTAGAAATAGCCTCTAAATAACGCCTAAAATACGTTCCTGGAAAGCAGAGACATAAAATCCATTTCTTCCCCGAGTAAAAACACCTCCCCCACAGTACACAAACACTGGCTAGGCACACATTTAACCCTTTGATCGCCCTAGATGTTTAACCCCTTCCCTGCCAGTGTCATTAGTACAGTGACAGTGCATATTTTTTTAGCACTGATCACTGTATTGGTGTCACTGGTTCCCCCAAAAAATGTCTCTTAAGCCCCCGTACACACGGTCGGAATTTTTGCCAACAAACTTCAAAATGAGCAAGTTTTTCCCCAAAAATCCGACCGTGTGTACGCTCCATCGGACAAACTTTTTGTTTTCATTGGACAAAAGTTCGCTCTGCAAACGGACAAACTTTTCGGCAACAAAAGTCCGATGGTGCAAAGTCCTATCGTGTGTACAGAAACCCATCAGACTTTTGTCCGAAGTACAAATACGCATGCCCAGAACCAATGTTAAAATCAACCAACAATAGCAGAAGTTGACCAAAGGGTGGCGGTAAAGAGCAGAAAAACCACGTGATGTTGGGAAAGTTTTGGGAAAGTTTGCAGAAAAGTCCTGCCGTGTGTATGCTATGGGTGTTCCCGGCCAACTCCCTTCGGACAAAAATCCACGGAAAAGTTTGAAGTCTGACCGTGTGTACGAGGCTTTAGTGTCCGATTTGTCCGCCGCAATATTGCAGTCCCGCTATAAGACCCCTTTCACAATGAGCCGCGGCCAATTCCACGTTAAAGTGCCGCTCCTTTTAGCGGCGCTTTACTTTTTTGGCCACTAGTGGGGTGCTTTTAACCCACACTAGCAGCTGAAGAAAGGGTTAAACACGCCGTGTTGCGGCACTTTCCGAATCGCTAAAAATGTACATAGTGCCCCATCATTGGTGTGAGCTGGAAGATTAGCACCCCATCATTGGTGGCAGTGGGAGGAATAGTGCCCCATCATTGCTGTCAGTGGGAGGAATTGTGTCCCATCATTGGTGTCAGTGGGAGGAATAGTGCCCCATCATTGGTGTCAGTGGGTGGAATAGTGCCCCATCATTGGTGTCAGTGGGAGGAATAGTGCCCCATCATTGGTGTCAGTGGGAGGAATAGTGTCCCCATCATTGGTGTCAGTGGGAGGAATAGTGTCCCCATCATTGGGGTCAGTGGGAGGAATAGTGTCCCCATCATTGGTGTCAGTGGGAGGAATAGTGCCCCATCATTGTTATCAGAGGGAGGAATAGTGCCCCATCATTGGTGTCAGTGGGAGGAATAGTGCCCCATCATTGGTGTCAGTGGGAGGAATAGTGTCCCCATCATTGGTGTCAGTGGGAGGAATAGTGCCCCATCATTGGGGTCAGTGGGAGGAATAGTGTCCCCATCATTGGTGTCAGTGGGAGGAATAGTGCCCCATCATTGTTATCAGAGGGAGGAATAGTGCCCCATCATTGGTGTCAGTGGGAGGAATAGTGTCCCCATCATTGGTGTCAGTGGGAGGAATAGTGCCCCATCATTGGGGTCAGTGGGAGGAATAGTGTCCCCATCATTGGTGTCAGTGGGAGGAATAGTGCCCCATCATTGTTATCAGAGGGAGGAATAGTGCCCCATCATTGGTGTCAGTGGGAGGAATAGTGTCCCCATCATTGGTGTCAGTGGGAGGAATATTGCCCCATCATTGGTGTCAGTGGGAGGAATAGTGCCCCATTTCTGGTGTCAGTGGGAGGAATAGTGCCCCATTTCTGGTGTCAGTGGAAGGAATTGTGCCCCATCACTGGTGTCAGTGGGAGGAATAGTGCCCCTTTGTTAGTGGTAATGTGAGGAATAGTGACCCGTGTTTGGTATCAGTGCCTTGTATCCATGGAAGTAATAGTGGCCCAAACGGTGGGATAAAGACAAGCAACGGACCTCAGTTTGGAGAATCTGACATCATGGACGTCTGCACACCAAATCTTTCTCATCCAGAGTTCTGTGGACCTCCAGGGCCTCACTGTGCCCATGACACGTTTAACATGGGAGTCTATGGAAGGGGTGCCCGGCTTTGAAAAATCGATGCTCCCCGGCCGTAGGTACCCCGGATAACAAACTTTGCACACTTGTAGAGGAAGATGGGGGCTACATGTGTGCCAAGTTTGGGGTTCAGGGGACCTACGGCCAGCCAGTACCGGGTCCCCAAAATCCAGGAGATCAGGCGCAAAAAGGTGACTGGAGTATAAGCCGAGGGGGCATTTTCAGCACAAAAAATGTGCTGAGAAACTTGGCTTATACTCGAGTATATACGGTAAGTATATCGCATGGTCAATAATCCAGACAACTGTAGGTGGTTTGCCCTTAATGAAAAGGAAATCATTACTTCAACTAAACACAATCCAATATGAATATTCACATTTTGCCCAGAGTACAGCTCTTGTCTGAATATATGGAGATAGGAAGATAAAAAAAATGCCTTGGTGAGGATCATCTGCATGGAGTATGTATGGAGTATGCATGGAGTATGCATGGAGTATGTATGGAGTATGTATGGAGTATGCATGGAGTATGCATGGAGTATGCATGGAGTATGTGTATGGAGTATGTATGGAGTATGTATGGAGTATGTATGGAGTATGCATGGAGTATGCATGGAGTATGTATGGAGTATGTATGGAGTATGCATGGAGTATGTGTATGGAGTATGTATGGAGTATGCATGGAGTATGCATGGAGTATGTATGGAGTATGTATGGAGTATGCATGGAGTATGTATGGAGTATGCATGGAGTATGTGTATGGAGTATGTATGGAGTATGCATGGAGTATGTGTATGGAGTATGTATGGAGTATGTATGGAGTATGCATGGAGTATGCATGGAGTATGTGTATGGAGTATGTATGGAGTATGCATGGAGTATGTGTATGGAGTATGTATGGAGTATGCATGGAGTATGTGTATGGAGTATGTATGGAGTATGCATGGAGTATGCATGGAGTATGTGTATGGAGTATGTATGGAGTATGTGTATGGAGTATGTATGGAGTATGCATGGAGTATGTGTATGGAGTATGTATGGAGTATGCATGGAGTATGTGTATGGAGTATGTATGGAGTATGCATGGAGTATGTGTATGGAGTATGTATGGAGTATGCATGGAGTATGCATGGAGTATGTGTATGGAGTATGTATGGAGTATGTGTATGGAGTATGTATGGAGTATGCATGGAGTATGTGTATGGAGTATGTATGGAGTATGCATGGAGTATGCATGGAGTATGTGTATGGAGTATGTATGGAGTATGCATGGAGTATGCATGGAGTATGTGTATGGAGTATGTATGGAGTATGCATGGAGTATGTGTATGGAGTATGTATGGAGTATGCATGGAGTATGCATGGAGTATGTGTATGGAGTATGTATGGAGTATGTGTATGGAGTATGTATGGAGTATGTATGGAGTATGCATGGAGTATGTATGGAGTATGTATGGAGTATGCATGGAGTATGCATGGAGTATGCATGGAGTATGTATGGAGTATGCATGGAGTATGTATGGAGTATGCATGGAGTATGCATGGAGTATGCATGGAGTATGTATGGAGTATGCATGGAGTATGCATGGAGTATGTATGGATCCTCGAAGGCTTTCATAGCTTTCCATTGCAGATTCTGCTTTACATCCTGAACCCCAATGCATACTGGTGGGTTAGTTGGCTTCCAGGTAAAATGGCTTTGCTTTGGGAGGGTGGCCGGGACATTAGAGTGTCAGCTGCTTCCAGGGCCGGTGTCTGTGCCGGAGCTAAAGAGATAAGAGAAATAAATCTCTATACAGATAGGATTGTCCATAATCCCACCCTAGGCAATGTGAGGAGCACTGATAACCAAGTGCATGGAGTTATGACGTTTATAGACATCACAGGAAACACTCGGCCTCCTGTACATGGCATTCCAGCACACGGGTGACTACAACTCCTTATTCCTTATATGTGCCCAATTCTCTTATTAGGGGTATTGTGATGTGTGAAGGTTCACCTAGCCCAGAGGGTCTCCAAACTTTGGAAACAAAGTGCCAGGTTACTGCCCTTCAAACTTCAGAGGGGCCGGACTGTGGCCAGTGGGAGTAGATAATATCCTGGCATCAGTTGGAGTAAAAAATACCTCAAGACTGGTGGTCTATGGGAGTTAAAAATGTACATGGTGCCCCATCATTGGTGTGAGCTGGAAGAATAGCACCCCATTATTGGTGTCAGTGGGAGGAATAGTGCCCCATCATTGCTGTCAGTGGAAGGAATTGTGTCCCATCATTGGTGCCAGTGGGAGGAATAGTGCCCCATCATTGGTATCAGTGGGGGGAATAGTGCCCCATCATTGGTATCAGTGGGGGGAATAGTGCCCCATCATCGGTGTCAGTGGGAGGAATAAAGCCCCATCGTCGATGTCAGTGGAAGGAATTGTGCCCCATTCACTGGTGTCAGTGGTAGGAATATTGCCCCATCATTGTTATCAGAGGGAGGAATAGTGTCCCGTCACTGGTGTCAGTGGGAGGAATAGTGTCCCATCATTGGTGTCAGTGAGAGGAATAGTGTCCCATCATTGGTGTCAGTGGGAGGAATAGTGTCCCATCATTGGTATCAGTGAGAGGAATAGTGTCCCATCATTGGTGTCAGAGGGAGGAATAGTGCCCCATAATGGGAAAATTAGTTACCCATCACTGGTGTCAGTGGGAGGAATAGTGCCCCATTTCTGGTGTCAGTGGAAGGAATAGTACCCCATAATGGATGTCAGTGGGAAAATTAGTTACCCATTTCTTGTGTCAGTGGAAGGAATTGTGCCCCATCACTGGTGTCAGTGGGAGGAATAGTGCCCCTTTGTTAGTGGTAATGTGAGGAATAGTGACCCGTGTTTGGTATCAGTGCCTTGTATCCATGGAAGTAATAGTGGCCCAAACGGTGGGATAAAGACAAGCAACGGACCTCAGTTTGGAGAATCTGACATCATGGACGTCTGCACACCAAATCTTTCTCATCCAGAGTTCTGTGGACCTCCAGGGTTCCTCCAGAGTTTCCCCCCCCCCCCCCCGGGGGGTTCCTTGAGCAGTGAGGGTCTCTTCTCAGATGTAAGAAGCATTCCTCCCCTTCACCATTCACAGTAATGTACCAAAACCTGTAGATAGTGTATTTATTAGCAGGCGGTCTTCTTCAAGCCCAGAAAGTTATTTCAAGGGTTCCTCCATGGGAAAGGCGGCACTAGATGGACCAGCGTCTTCTTCCAACCTCATCATCTATGTGACTTATCCCGGCAAAGTACAACTGAGAACACGCAGTACGTTCTTCATTCCAAGGAGAACACCAACCAAAACCTTTTTCTCTTTTTGGTGAAGGGTTAGGCTCCGGCCCATTTTATTATTTTTTACTGCTTTCCAAAAGAAAACCCGAAGTGAGATAAAACCTCCCAAGTCAGGGAAAAGCCCAACTCGTCACCAGAACCACCACTTCCTGTTCTGGTGACAACTCTATAATGACAGATTTCCCCTGACTTCCTGTTCATGGTGACAAGGGGAAGGGGGTCTCATAGTAGAGCGTGTTGGGGTTTGGGGGATCCCAGGATACTCTTCAATAATCTGAGACTATCTTGAGGTCCCTCAAGGCCACATTTACCTTGAGTAGGGCCGGTCGGGTGGGGGGGCAATCGTATTTCTAATTCATGTGACATTATTAGACAGGTGCAGTTAGTTTTGGGCTGAATCTAAATTCAGACAAATTTGTATGTATTGTTGAAATTTGTTTAGTTCCGTTTATTTTGTTTTCTACCGAATTCCGAATTTTCGGCACAATTTGAATCCAGATCGATCGAAAAAACCGACAGACCTGAATCGTGTGTGAAGAATAGCTGGTCCTTAAGGAGCGGGCCAGGGAGCCGCCTGCCGTGTGACTTGTCAGCTGTCAGCGGGTTTACCTACTGACAGCTGAATGTAAACAAAAGAATTGCTGGAAAATAGAAATTCAGGGGGAAAAAAAACTGTGTGGGGGTCCCCCCTCCTGAACCTGAAGGCCTTGGTATGGATAGGGTGCACTGTTTGTTTTTTTTCCCTGAATTTTTATTTGGCGACATTCTTTTGCTTACGTTCGGCTGTTAGCTGCCCCCCCCCTTCCTGGCCTGTATGCTCGGATAAGGGTCTGGTATGGGTTTTGGGGGGGCTACACCATTTATTTATTTTTTGACTTGCAGTTCCTCGTAAAATCCATCGGAAATTCCGTTTGTCTGTGTGGAACTCCGACGGAGAAAAAGAACACGCATGCTCAGAATCAAGTCAACGCATGCTCGGAAGCATTGAACTTCATTTTTCTCGACTCGTCGTAGTGCTGTATGTCACTGCGTTCTTGACGGTCGGAATTTGGTGTGACAGTGTGTATGCTTGAACAGAATTCCGTCTGAAAAATCCGTCGGAGTTTATCCCGACGGAAAATCCGATCGTGTGTACAAAGGCATTAGGCATTTACTGATTCTTCATTGAAATGCTGTGTATTGGTGTTATCTTTGCCGCAACCAACAGCACCATGAGGTTTGGTGCTTACAAAAACACGGGTGCTTGCAGAAGCACGGGGGTGCCATAAACAATTAATGGCACCGCCAAGCATCTACGACAAGGGCAACGTGTTTATTATGCATGGATGTGAACCTAGTTTGACCTATGGCAGCTGCTCAAGACCATTTCTGTCTTAACAATTCCATTAAAGCACCCCTCCCCCTTTCTAAAAAATAAGCACCACTCCCCTCTATAAGCATGAATGTACATGTTCGGCCAAGTCGAGAGTACGCGTTTAGCCAAGCCGAGAGTACGCGCTTAGCCAAGCCGAGAGAACGCGCTTAGCCAAGCCGAGAGTACGCGCTTAGCCAAGCCGAGAGAACGCGATTAGCCAAGCCGAGATTACGCGCTTAGCCAAGCCGAGAGTACGCGCTTAGCCAAGCCGAGAGTACGCGCTTAGCCAAGCCGAGAGTACGCGCTTAGCCAAGCCGAGAGAACGCGCTTAGCCAAGCCGAGAGTACGCGCTTAGCCAAGCCGAGAGAACGCGATTAGCCAAGCCGAGAGTACGCGCTTAGCCAAGCCGAGAGTACGCGCTTAGCCAAGCCGAGAGTACGCGCTTAGCCAAGCCGAGAGTACACGCTTAGCCAAGCCGAGAGAACGCGCTTAGCCAAGCCGAGAGAACGCGCTTAGCCAAGCCGAGAGAACGCGCTTAGCCAAGCCGAGAGTACGCGCTTAGCCAAGCCGAGAGTACGCGCTTAGCCAAGCCGAGAGTACGCGCTTAGCCAAGCCGAGAGTACGCGCTTAGCCAAGCCGAGAGTACGCGCTTAGCCAAGCCGAGAGAACGCATTTAGCCAAGCCGAGAGTACGCGCTTAGCCAAGCCGAGAGTACGCGCTTAGCCAAGCCGAGAGTACGCGCTTAGCCAAGCCGAGAGTACGCGCTTAGCCAAGCCGAGAGAACGCGCTTAGCCAAGCCGAGAGTACGCGCTTAGCCAAGCCGAGAGAACGCGATTAGCCAAGCCGAGAGTACGCGCTTAGCCAAGCCGAGAGTACGCGCTTAGCCAAGCCGAGAGTACGCGCTTAGCCAAGCCGAGAGTACACGCTTAGCCAAGCCGAGAGAACGCGCTTAGCCAAGCCGAGAGAACGCGCTTAGCCAAGCCGAGAGAACGCGCTTAGCCAAGCCGAGAGTACGCGCTTAGCCAAGCCGAGAGTACGCGCTTAGCCAAGCCGAGAGTACGCGCTTAGCCAAGCCGAGAGTACGCGCTTAGCCAAGCCGAGAGTACGCGCTTAGCCAAGCCGAGAGTACGCGCTTAGCCAAGCCGAGAGTACGCGCTTAGCCAAGCCGAGAGAACGCGCTTAGCCAAGCCGAGAGAACGCGATTAGCCAAGCCGAGAGTACGCGTTTAGCCAAGCCGAGAGAACGCGCTTAGCCAAGCCGAGAGTACGCGCTTAGCCAAGCCGAGAGAACGCGATTAGCCAAGCCGAGAGTACGCGCTTAGCCAAGCCGAGAGTACGCGCTTAGCCAAGCCGAGAGTACGCGCTTAGCCAAGCCGAGAGTACGCGCTTAGCCAAGCCGAGAGTACGCGCTTAGCCAAGCCGAGAGAACGCGCTTAGCCAAGCCGAGAGTACGCGCTTAGCCAAGCCGAGAGAACGCGATTAGCCAAGCCGAGAGTACGCGCTTAGCCAAGCCGAGAGTACGCGCTTAGCCAAGCCGAGAGTACGCGCTTAGCCAAGCCGAGAGTACACGCTTAGCCAAGCCGAGAGAACGCGCTTAGCCAAGCCGAGAGAACGCGCTTAGCCAAGCCGAGAGAACGCGCTTAGCCAAGCCGAGAGTACGCGCTTAGCCAAGCCGAGAGTACGCGCTTAGCCAAGCCGAGAGTACGCGCTTAGCCAAGCCGAGAGTACGCGCTTAGCCAAGCCGAGAGTACGCGCTTAGCCAAGCCGAGAGTACGCGCTTAGCCAAGCCGAGAGTACACGCTTAGCCAAGCCGAGAGTACGCGCTTAGCCAAGCCGAGAGTACGCGCTTAGCCAAGCCGAGAGAACGCGCTTAGCCAAGCCGAGAGAACGCGATTAGCCAAGCCGAGAGTACGCGTTTAGCCAAGCCGAGAGAACGCGCTTAGCCAAGCCGAGAGTACGCGCTTAGCCAAGCCGAGAGAACGCGATTAGCCAAGCCGAGAGTACGCGCTTAGCCAAGCCGAGAGTACGCGCTTAGCCAAGCCGAGAGTACGCGCTTAGCCAAGCCGAGAGTACGCGCTTAGCCAAGCCGAGAGAACGCGCTTAGCCAAGCCGAGAGTACGCGCTTAGCCAAGCCGAGAGAACGCGATTAGCCAAGCCGAGAGTACGCGCTTAGCCAAGCCGAGAGTACGCGCTTAGCCAAGCCGAGAGTACACGCTTAGCCAAGCCGAGAGAACGCGCTTAGCCAAGCCGAGAGAACGCGCTTAGCCAAGCCGAGAGAACACGCTTAGCCAAGCCGAGAGTACGCGCTTAGCCAAGCCGAGAGTACGCGCTTAGCCAAGCCGAGAGTACGCGCTTAGCCAAGCCGAGAGTACGCGCTTAGCCAAGCCGAGAGTACGCGCTTAGCCAAGCCGAGAGTACGCGCTTAGCCAAGCCGAGAGTACGCGCTTAGCCATGCCGAGAGTACGCGCTTAGCCAAGCCGAGAGTACGCGCTTAGCCAAGCCGAGAGAACGCGATTAGCCAAGCCGAGAGTACGCGCTTAGCCAAGCAGAGAGTACGCGCTTAGCCAAGCAGAGAGTACGCGCTTAGCCAAGCAGAGAGTGCGCGCTTAGCCAAGCCGAGAGTGCGCGCTTAGCCAAGCCGAGAGTACGCGCTTAGCCAAGCCGAGAGTACGCGCTTAGCCAAGCCGAGAGTACGCGCTTAGCCAAGCCGAGAGAACGCGATTAGCCAAGCCGAGAGTACGCGCTTAGCCAAGCAGAGAGAACGCGCTTAGCCAAGCCGAGAGTACGCGCTTAGCCAAGCCGAGAGTACGCGCTTAGCCAAGCCGAGAGTACGCGCTTAGCCAAGCCGAGAGAACGCGATTAGCCAAGCCGAGAGTACGCGCTTAGCCAAGCAGAGAGTACGCGCTTAGCCAAGCAGAGAGTACGCGCTTAGCCAAGCAGAGAGTGCGCGCTTAGCCAAGCCGAGAGTGCGCGCTTAGCCAAGCCGAGAGTACGCGCTTAGCCAAGCCGAGAGTACGCGCTTAGCCAAGCCGAGAGAACGCGATTAGCCAAGCCGAGAGTATGCGCTTAGCCAAGCAGAGAGAACGCGCTTAGCCAAGCAGAGAGTACGCGCTTAGCCAAGCAGAGAGTGCGCGCTTAGCCAAGCCGAGAGTGCGCGCTTAGCCAAGCCGAGAGTGCGCGCTTAGCCAAGCCGAGAGTACGCGCTTAGCCAAGCCGAGAGTACGCGCTTAGCCAAGCCGAGAGTACGCGCTTAGCCAAGCCGAGAGTACGCGTTTAGCCAAGCCGAGAGAACGCATTTAGCCAAGCCGAGAGTACGTGTTTAGCCAAGCCGAGAGTACGCATTTAGCCAAGCCAAGAGAACGCATTTAGCCAAGCCGAGAGAACGCGTTTAGCCAAGCCGAGAGAACGCGTTTAGCCAAGCCGAGAGTACGCGTTTAGCCAAGCCGAGAGTACGCGTTTAGCCAAGCCGAGAGTACGCGTTTAGCCAAGCCGAGAGTACGTGTTTAGCCAAGCCGAGAGAACGCATTTAGCCAAGCCGAGAGAACGCGTTTAGCCAAGCCGAGAGTACGCGTTTAGCCAAGCCGAGAGTACGCGTTTAGCCAAGCCGAGAGTACGCGTTTAGCCAAGCCGAGAGTACGCGTTTAGCCAAGCCGAGAGAACGCGTTTAGCCAAGCCGAGAGTACGCATTTAGCCAAGCCGAGAGAACGCATTTAGCCAAGCTGAGAGTACGCGTTTAGCCAAGCCGAGAGAACGCATTTAGCCAAGCCGAGAGAACGCGCTTAGCCAAGCCGAGAGTACGTGTTTAGCCAAGCCGAGAGTACGCATTTAGCCAAGCCGAGAGTACGTGTTTAGCCAAGCCGAGAGTACGTGTTTAGCCAAGCCGAGAGTACGTGTTTAGCCAAGCCGAGAGTACGCATTTAGCCAAGCCGAGAGTACGTGTTTAGCCAAGCCGAGAGTACGTGTTTAGCCAAGCCGAGAGAACGCGTTTAGCCAAGCCGAGAGAACGCGTTTAGCCAAGCCGAGAGAACACTCTTAGCCAAGCCGAGAGAACGCGTTTATGGAACAGCTGGAGCGATGACCAGGACCATCTATGAATACCTAAAGTGAACCCGTATCTAGAAAAATAAGCTGACAATGCATATCTGACACCCTTCCCACGCTCCCCCTCCAGTTCTGCTGCTGGACTAGGAAATCCTATGCAAATTATCTGAAAGTCAACATTAACCACATCCCGCCCGACTAATAGCAGAATGACACCTGGGCGGGGGCTCTCCTGTTCTGATGTCTTTCAGAACAAGCCGCTCGGTTGTGCCCCCCGGGGGTCCTGCAGCGCAGTGATGAGTAGACACACCGCCATCTCCGATCGTGGTAAAGAGCTATGATGTAGGCCCTTTAACAAGTGATCAGCTGTGTCCAATCACAGTGTAACTAGAAATGCTGTTTATCGGCATTCCTCTATTCACGCTGATGGCGCGTAAGTAGAGGCGAGCAAATAGGAGGTTCTCCTGACAGGGGGGCATCTGCACTGATAATCGGTGTAGTGATTATCAGTGCAGCCCCATCAGTGATGCCCACCTGTGCCCACCAGTAATGCCTTTTAGTGCCCATCAGTGCTGCCTGTGACCACCAGTGATGCCTTTTAGTGCCACCTATCTGTGCCCATCAGTGATACCTTTTAGTGCCCATCAGTGCCGCCTATCAGTGCCGTCTTAGTGCCCATCAGTGCTGCCTATCTGTGCTCATCAGTGCAGTCTATTAGTGCCCATCAGTGCCGCCTATCTGTGCTCATCACTGATGCCTTTTAGTGCCCATAAGTAGTGCCTATCAGTGCCCATCAGTGCCGCCCATCAGTGCCGTCTATCAGTGTCCATCAGTGACGCCTATCAGCGCCCAACAGGTGTACCCCATAGTGGGAGGAGGTACAGTTGTACCCCATAGTGGGAGGAGGTACAGGTGTACCCCATAGTGGGAGGAGGTACAGGTGTACCCCATAGTGGGAGGAGGTACAGTTGTACCCCATAGTGGGAGGAGGTACAGGTGTACCCCATAGTGGGAGGAGGTACAGGTGTACCCCATAGTGGGAGGAGGCACAGGTGTACCCCATAGTGGGAGGAGGTACAGGTGTACCCCATAGTGGGAGGAGGCACAGGTGTACCCCATAGTGGGAGGAGGTACAGGTGTACCCCATAGTGGGAGGAGGTACAGGTGTACCCCATAGTGGGAGGAGGCACAGGTGTACCCCATAGTGGGAGGAGGTACAGGTGTACCCCATAGTGGGAGGAGGTACAGGTGTACCCTATAGTGGGAGGAGGCACAGGTGTACCCCACCAGATGAAAATAGAAGAAAGCCTGCATGTACGTAAATTTGATTTAGTATCAGCCACCTGCAGTCCCTGTACAGCAGAGCTCAGACTGGGGAAGGGAAAAGCGTTACACCTGCCAATCAGCTAATGTAGCACAAAAAAGCTTGTTGATAGGAGGAGAGATCAGAGGTAACAGAGACATGAGCTCATTAGTCTGCTGCTTCTCTCTGCAGCCCCTGTACAGCAGATCTGGTGTGTGATCGGAAGAAGCAGCACAAGGCGTGCAAGAATCAGTTCATGCGCTGACAATGAGCATGATGATAGAAGGAGAGAGCAGAGTGATAGAATAATGATCTCATCAGTTTGCTGCTTCTCCTTTCACTGTCCAGTCACAGGGTGAGGAAGAGACCTGGAAGCGCTACTCAACCGCATCGGAGAAAAATCAGGTCCGCTGCCGTGCCAGACAGGGGCTGTGCTGTGAATCTTAGAACTGGATGGACAAGAATACAAATCCTTTGGCAGATAAATCAGCTCTAGTTGTTGGCTGAAGCCCAGCTCTACCTCCGTTATCTATACTTTCAAAGTTAAATAAACGCGTTTTCCAAAATGACTTCACACACTCCATGCAGACGCAGCCCTGCGCCCAAACTAAAGGAGGGCGCCGCGCCCGGCTCCGTAATCTTCCTGATCCCAGATTTAGCGGGCAGCGGACGCCGCGCCCAGATTGTGTCTCTGCATTCTCCCCGTACAGCCTGCAATGTAACGTATGTGCAATGTCTATTTAAAGCCAAAAGTCGTGCCGGAGCCTGAACACAACGCAGGAGGATGATCCCCGGGACCCCCCCGCAGGTTGGCAGCCTTTGTTAGACAGACAGACGGTAAGTGAAGACACAAATATCAGAATGAATGGGCAATGTGACCATATTACCCCCCCCCCACCTTACCTATACTTCATCCCGGGCTGGCGTAGGCTGGCTTCGCTCGGGCTTGGAACATTTTGCACCGACAGATGTCCCAGGCTCCTGGCCACCATGGCCACCGTCCGGAATCTGGTCCGCGCCGCAAGGCTGGGGCTGCTGACATTCTGCCGGTTCAGCCGGTCGTCCGCACTCCGAGTTTTCAAACTGTGCTCCGAGCAAGCAAAGGAGACCTGCATGGCGCCCCCCTCTCAGCGCGCCGCACTTCCCCCCACCGCCCCCCCCCCCCCCTAGTTCCTTACGGATCTTCTATGGTCGCGTCTTTCCATGGTGGCCTTCTGCCCAAGAAATAACAAAAAAAATAAAAATTTAAAAAAAGGAAAAAAAAAAATCCCTTGTGTAGATTCAGCTTTGTTGCTAAAAGCCAGCAGCAACCTTAACCCAGGCAACGGATATTATACGGCATTATCTGATCTTCGGAAAAGCAGGATGGAAAAAAAAAAAAAAGCTCCTTTAATCTCTTTCAAACCAAACGGCTCCAAGGAAAATAAAAAAAAAAAAACATTCCAGATACGGCAAACATTCACATCACCACGGTGCTAACTGAAAAGAAAAGTAAAAAGAAAAAAAATCTATTGAAAAGGAATAAAAGAAAAAAAAAGTAAAAGAAATTATTAAAAAGGGGAAAAAATAAATAAGGAAAAAAATATATATTAAAAAAAAAAAAAGAAAGGAAAAAAATATATTTAAAAGAAAAAAATAGAAAATAAATTAAGAAAAAAATATATATTTAAAAGGGAAAAAAAAAACAATAAAAAAAGAAAAAATCTATTAAAAAAGAAAAAAAAAAAAAGAAAAAGTAGAAAATAAATTAAGAAAAAAAATATATATTTAAAAAGGGGAAAAAAAAGAATAAAAAAAGAAAAAATCTATTACAAAGGAAAAAAAAAATGTAAATAAAAAATATATATAAAAATTGGTGATGACTTTGGACAAGCAATGGGGGTTAAAGTCAGGAGAACAGAGTAAGTTTCCCCGGGAGGAAAGGCACGGCGGTTGCTCAGAGTCTGGCTTGCAGGAGGGTTGCACAGGCTGGCATGCTGCTCGCTTCTCCTCCTTGGAGAGCCAAGGCGACCTCTTCTCTGGAGAGCCAAGGCGACCTCTTCTCTGGAGAGCCAAGGCGACCTCTTCTCTGGAGAGCCAAGGCGACCTCTTCTCTGGAGAGCCAAGGCGACCTCTTCTCTGGAGAGCCAAGGCGACCTCTTCTCTGGAGAGCCAAGGCGACCTCTTCTCTGGAGAGCCAAGGCGACCTCCTCTCTGGAGAGCCAAGGCGACCTCCTCTCTGGAGAGCCAAGGCGACCTCTTCTCTGGAGAGCCAAGGCGACCTCTTCTCTGGAGAGCCAAGGCGACCTCTTCTCTGGAGAGCCAAGGCGACCTCTTCTCTGGAGAGCCAAGGCGACCTCCTCTCTGGAGAGCACACAGCACCTCTAGTGATCCTCCTCGGCTCACAAGCTTCTTGAAGTCAATTAGGTGGCCAGTCAACTGCACAGAAGCCGGAGATTCATTATTAGTGAAGGGAAAGGCTCTGTGCTGTCTTCTACTGGATGATTAGAGGACTGCCATTGTCCCCGGGCACCAACCTCCGGACACTAAACGTGCTAATTACCTGCCAACGCTTTGCAAAATTACAAATTAATGACAGGTGGAGGGGGGGGGGGCTACTTCCGAAATAACACTGTCATGGAGTTACAGGGAGGAGGTCAGGATTGGGGGGGGGGGGTAAAAACTTTGTCACATGAGAAGTACAAAAAGTGCAAAAAGTCACATGAACATAACAGGTTAAATGGTGAAACGCGATCCGGTCTTCAGTTGTATTTTTATATCGCCCTGGATGGTGGCCAAAGCAATAGGTGAAGAGATGGGAGGGGAGCTCCTGGGGATTCGGGAGGGAGAAGATTTTATCAAAGGACAGGATGGTGTGCAGAGACTTAACTGGGCGAAAGCAGCGTTGGGGGGGGGGGGGGGGGGCATAGGAAGCATAGGTAACAGGGGGAGATGGTATTATACTTGGGGGGGAGTCATGATTTAAAAAAAAAAGTGTATATATATATACATATATATACACAGACATATTGTATAAGTAATTAAAATATATATATATATATTATGATTAAGATGTATAATCTAATTTGTACACTGTTGTGTTGATATGGAAACATATTTTCCGGATTAAATAAAATATTTGAATATATATATATTTTTTTATATATACAATTTTTTAAAATTATTTATATATATATATATATATATATATATATATATATATATATATATATATATATATATAAAAATAATTAAAAAAAATGTATATATAAAAAAAAATTCTATTCAAATATTTTATTTAATCAGGAAAATATGTTTCCATATCAACACAACAGTGTACAAATTAGATTATATATAAATATACATACACCCTACATTAGTATTGTATAACAATCATATATCCATACAAACACACATATTCTATATATACATATGTAAAAATACACATTCATACACTTAAGTGTATGTTATATGATATAAAACGACAAACGTTCTGTACAGATTTAGACACACACTGGAGCTGCACGATTCTGGCTAAAATGAGAATCACAATTTATTTGCTTAGAATAAAGATCACGATTCTCGTTGCGTAACATCATCTTTCACATTATACCAAAAAATTGGGCTAACTTTACTGTTTCGTTTTTTGTTTTTGTTTTATTAATTGAAGTGTATTTTTTCCCCAAAAAATGTGTTTAAAAGACCGCTGCGCAGTGTGACATAAAATATTGCAATGATCGCCATTTTATTCTCTAGGGTCTCTGCTAAAAAAATATACATAATGTTTGGGGGGTTACAAGTAATTTTCAAGCAAAAAAAAAAAATACAAATTTTAACTTGTAAGCAACAAGTGTCAGAAAGTTGCACAGGTGTGGTTAAACTGACCTCATTTACAGACCGAAGTTCATTCCTTTGATCTAAAAGAAACAAATGATACTTTGTTTATAGTTATCTCAGCGCTGAGGAATGTTGATAAACATTTCCCGGCTTTTTTTTTTTTTAGGCCTCATGCCCACTGGCGTTTTTACAGCTGCGTTTTTTGCAGCTTAAAAACGCCTGTCCATGTTATTGTAAATATTTTTTTTTTTTTTTTTTAAAAAAAACCAAAACAAAAAAAAAAAACGTCGGAGCTAAAAACGCGACCGCGCGTTAGTGCGTTTTTTGACGCTCGCGTTTTTTTCTGCCTAATTCTGACGCTGAGGAACGCACTGGCCCTGGGTTTTTTTTACAGCTCAAAAACGCCTATGCTCTTTACAGCTCAAAAACGCCTAGGTGGACATGGAGCTATAGACTAACATGGACAGGCGTTTTTAAGCTGTAAAAAACGCTCAAAAACGCGGCTGAAAAAACGCCCGTGGGCATGAGGCCTTACAGCTCTGAGCAGAGAACGGTACTGCACCATTTACCGTATATACTCGAGAATAAGCCGAGTTTTTGATCCCACTGACACCAACGCTTGGGATTATTTTATCCCACTGACACCAACGCTTGGGATTATTTTATCCCACTGACACCAACGCTTGGGATTATTTTATCCCACTGACACCAATGCTTGGGATTATTTTATTCCACTGACACCAACAATGTGGATTATTTTATTCCACTGACACCAACGTTTGGGATTATTTTATCCCACTGACACCAATGCTTGGGATTATTTTATCCCACTGACACCAACACTTGGGATTATTTTATCCCACTGACACCAACACTTGGGATTATTTTATTCCACTGACACCAACACTTGGGATTATTTTATCCCACTGACACCAACAATGTGGATTATTTTATCCCACTGACACCAACGCTTGGGATTATTTTATCCCACTGACACCAACAATGTGGATTATTTTATCCCACTGACACCAACGCTTGGGATTATTTTATCCCACTGACACCAACAATGTGGATTATTTTATCCCACTGACACCAACGTTTGGGATTATTTTATCCCACTGACACCAACACTTGGGATTATTTTATTCCACTGACACCAACACTTGGGATTATTTTATCCCACTGACACCAACGATGGGGATTATTTTATCCCACTGACACCAACGCTTGGGATTATTTTATCCCACTGACACCAACACTTGGGATTTCCCACTGACACCAACGATGGGGATTATTTTATCCCACTGACACCAACGCTTGGGATTATTTTATCCCACTGACACCAACGTTTGGGATTATTTTATCCCACTGACACCAACGCTTGGGATTATTTTATCCCACTGACACCAACACTTGGGATTATTTTATCCCACTGACACCAACGCTGGGATTATTTTATCCCACTGACACCAACGCTGGGATTATTTTATCCCACTGACACCAACGCTTGGGATTATTTTATCCCACTGACACCAACGCTTGGGATTATTTTATCCCACTGACACCAACGCTTGGGATTATTTTATCCCACTGACACCAACGCTTGGGATTATTTTATCCCACTGACACCAACGCTTGGGATTATTTTATTCCACTGACACCAACGCTTGGGATTATTTTATCCCACTGACACCAACGCTTGGGATTATTTTATCCCACTGACACCAACGCTGGGATTATTTTATCCCACTGACACCAATGCTTGGGATTATTTTATCCCACTGACACCAACGCTGGGGATTATTTTATTCCACTGACACCAACAATGTGGATTATTTTATCCCACTGACACCAACGCTTGGGATTATTTTATCCCACTGACACCAATGCTTGGGATTATTTTATCCCACTGACACCAACACTTGGGATTATTTTATTCCACTGACACCAACACTTGGGATTATTTTATTCCACTGACACCAACAATGTGGATTATTTTATCCCACTGACACCAACAAAGGGGATGATTTTATCCCACTGACACCAATGCTTGGGATTATTTTATCCCACTGACACCAATGTTTGGGATTATTTTATCCCACTGACACCAATGCTTGGGATTATTTTATCCCACTGACACCAACACTTGGGATTATTTTATTCCACTGACACCAACGCTTGGGATTATTTTATTCCACTGACACCAACAATGTGGATTATTTTATCCCACTGACACCAACGCTTGGGATTATTTTATCCCACTGACACCAACAATGTGGATTATTTTATCCCACTGACACCAACGTTTGGGATTATTTTATCCCACTGACACCAATGCTTGGGATTATTTTATCCCACTGACACCAAGACTTGGGATTATTTTATTCCACTGACACCAACACTTGGGATTATTTTATCCCACTGACACCAACGATGGGGATTATTTTATCCCACTGACACCAACGCTTGGGATTATTTTATCCCACTGACACCAACGTTTGGGATTATTTTATCCCACTGACACCAATGCTTGGGATTATTTTATCCCACTGACACCAACACTTGGGATTATTTTATTCCACTGACACCAACAATGTGGATTATTTTATCCCACTGACACCAACAAAGGGGATGATTTTATCCCACTGACACCAATGCTTGGGATTATTTTATCCCACTGACACCAACGTTTGGGATTATTTTATCCCACTGACACCAATGCTTGGGATTATTTTATCCCACTGACACCAACACTTGGGATTATTTTATTCCACTGACACCAACGCTTGGGATTATTTTATTCCACTGACACCAACAATGTGGATTATTTTATCCCACTGACACCAACGCTTGGGATTATTTTATCCCACTGACACCAACAATGTGGATTATTTTATCCCACTGACACCAACGTTTGGGATTATTTTATCCCACTGACACCAATGCTTGGGATTATTTTATCCCACTGACACCAACACTTGGGATTATTTTATTCCACTGACACCAACACTTGGGATTATTTTATCCCACTGACACCAACGATGGGGATTATTTTATCCCACTGACACCAACGCTTGGGATTATTTTATCCCACTGACACCAACGTTTGGGATTATTTTATCCCACTGACACCAATGCTTGGGATTATTTTATCCCACTGACACCAACACTTGGGATTATTTTATCCCACTGACACCAACAATGTGGATTATTTTATCCCACTGACACCAACGTTTGGGATTATTTTATCCCACTGACACCAACACTTGGGATTATTTTATTCCACTGACACCAACACTTGGGATTATTTTATCCCACTGACACCAACGATGGGGATTATTTTATCCCACTGACACCAACGCTTGGGATTATTTTATCCCACTGACACCAACACTTGGGATTTCCCACTGACACCAACGATGGGGATTATTTTATCCCACTGACACCAACGCTTGGGATTATTTTATCCCACTGACACCAACGTTTGGGATTATTTTATCCCACTGACACCAACGCTTGGGATTATTTTATCCCACTGACACCAACACTTGGGATTATTTTATCCCACTGACACCAACGCTGGGATTATTTTATCCCACTGACACCAACGCTGGGATTATTTTATCCCACTGACACCAACGCTTGGGATTATTTTATCCCACTGACACCAACGCTTGGGATTATTTTATCCCACTGACACCAACGCTTGGGATTATTTTATCCCACTGACACCAACGCTTGGGATTATTTTATCCCACTGACACCAACGCTTGGGATTATTTTATTCCACTGACACCAACGCTTGGGATTATTTTATCCCACTGACACCAACGCTTGGGATTATTTTATCCCACTGACACCAACGCTTGGGATTATTTTATCCCACTGACACCAACGCTGGGATTATTTTATCCCACTGACACCAATGCTTGGGATTATTTTATCCCACTGACACCAACGCTGGGGATTATTTTATTCCACTGACACCAACAATGTGGATTATTTTATCCCACTGACACCAACGCTTGGGATTATTTTATCCCACTGACACCAATGCTTGGGATTATTTTATCCCACTGACACCAACACTTGGGATTATTTTATTCCACTGACATCAACACTTGGGATTATTTTATTCCACTGACACCAACAATGTGGATTATTTTATCCCACTGACACCAACAAAGGGGATGATTTTATCCCACTGACACCAATGCTTGGGATTATTTTATCCCACTGACACCAATGTTTGGGATTATTTTATCCCACTGACACCAATGCTTGGGATTATTTTATCCCACTGACACCAACACTTGGGATTATTTTATTCCACTGACACCAACGCTTGGGATTATTTTATTCCACTGACACCAACAATGTGGATTATTTTATCCCACTGACACCAACGCTTGGGATTATTTTATCCCACTGACACCAACAATGTGGATTATTTTATCCCACTGACACCAACGTTTGGGATTATTTTATCCCACTGACACCAATGCTTGGGATTATTTTATCCCACTGACACCAAGACTTGGGATTATTTTATTCCACTGACACCAACACTTGGGATTATTTTATCCCACTGACACCAACGATGGGGATTATTTTATCCCACTGACACCAACGCTTGGGATTATTTTATCCCACTGACACCAACGTTTGGGATTATTTTATCCCACTGACACCAATGCTTGGGATTATTTTATCCCACTGACACCAACACTTGGGATTATTTTATTCCACTGACACCAACAATGTGGATTATTTTATCCCACTGACACCAACAAAGGGGATGATTTTATCCCACTGACACCAATGCTTGGGATTATTTTATCCCACTGACACCAACGTTTGGGATTATTTTATCCCACTGACACCAATGCTTGGGATTATTTTATCCCACTGACACCAACACTTGGGATTATTTTATTCCACTGACACCAACGCTTGGGATTATTTTATTCCACTGACACCAACAATGTGGATTATTTTATCCCACTGACACCAACGCTTGGGATTATTTTATCCCACTGACACCAACAATGTGGATTATTTTATCCCACTGACACCAACGTTTGGGATTATTTTATCCCACTGACACCAACACTTGGGATTATTTTATCCCACTGACACCAACACTTGGGATTATTTTATTCCACTGACACCAACACTTGGGATTATTTTATCCCACTGACACCAACGATGGGGATTATTTTATCCCACTGACACCAACGCTTGGGATTATTTTATCCCACTGACACCAACGTTTGGGATTATTTTATCCCACTGACACCAATGCTTGGGATTATTTTATCCCACTGACACCAACACTTGGGATTATTTTATCCCACTGACACCAACGCTTGGATTATTTTATCCCACTGACACCAACGCTGGGATTATTTTATCCCACTGACACCAACGCTTGGGATTATTTTATCCCACTGACACCAACGCTTGGGATTATTTTATCCCACTGACACCAACGTTTGGGATTATTTTATCCCACTGACACCAATGCTTGGGATTATTTTATCCCACTGACACCAACACTTGGGATTATTTTATCCCACTGACACCAACGCTGGGATTATTTTATCCCACTGACACCAACGCTGGGATTATTTTATCCCACTGACACCAACGCTTGGGATTATTTTATCCCACTGACACCAACGCTTGGGATTATTTTATCCCACTGACACCAACGCTTGGGATTATTTTATCCCACTGACACCAACGCTTGGGATTATTTTATCCCACTGACACCAACGCTTGGGATTATTTTATTCCACTGACACCAACGCTTGGGATTATTTTATCCCACTGACACCAACGCTTGGGATTATTTTATCCCACTGACACCAACGCTGGGATTATTTTATCC
This sequence comes from Rana muscosa, assembly GCA_029206835.1. Taxonomy (NCBI): domain Eukaryota; kingdom Metazoa; phylum Chordata; class Amphibia; order Anura; family Ranidae; genus Rana; species Rana muscosa. The sequence goes on along the minus strand of CM055124.1, from coordinate 311,351,251 downwards.
CACTGACACCAATGCTTGGGATTATTTTATCCCACTGACACCAACGCTGGGGATTATTTTATTCCACTGACACCAACAATGTGGATTATTTTATCCCACTGACACCAACAAAGGGGATGATTTTATCCCACTGACACCAATGCTTGGGATTATTTTATCCCACTGACACCAATGTTTGGGATTATTTTATCCCACTGACACCAATGCTTGGGATTATTTTATCCCACTGACACCAACACTTGGGATTATTTTATTCCACTGACACCAACGCTTGGGATTATTTTATTCCACTGACACCAACAATGTGGATTATTTTATCCCACTGACACCAACGCTTGGGATTATTTTATCCCACTGACACCAACAATGTGGATTATTTTATCCCACTGACACCAACGTTTGGGATTATTTTATCCCACTGACACCAATGCTTGGGATTATTTTATCCCACTGACACCAAGACTTGGGATTATTTTATTCCACTGACACCAACACTTGGGATTATTTTATCCCACTGACACCAACGATGGGGATTATTTTATCCCACTGACACCAACGCTTGGGATTATTTTATCCCACTGACACCAACGTTTGGGATTATTTTATCCCACTGACACCAATGCTTGGGATTATTTTATCCCACTGACACCAACACTTGGGATTATTTTATTCCACTGACACCAACAATGTGGATTATTTTATCCCACTGACACCAACAAAGGGGATGATTTTATCCCACTGACACCAATGCTTGGGATTATTTTATCCCACTGACACCAACGTTTGGGATTATTTTATCCCACTGACACCAATGCTTGGGATTATTTTATCCCACTGACACCAACACTTGGGATTATTTTATTCCACTGACACCAACGCTTGGGATTATTTTATTCCACTGACACCAACAATGTGGATTATTTTATCCCACTGACACCAACGCTTGGGATTATTTTATCCCACTGACACCAACAATGTGGATTATTTTATCCCACTGACACCAACGTTTGGGATTATTTTATCCCACTGACACCAATGCTTGGGATTATTTTATCCCACTGACACCAACACTTGGGATTATTTTATTCCACTGACACCAACACTTGGGATTATTTTATCCCACTGACACCAACGCTTGGGATTATTTTATCCCACTGACACCAACGCTGGGATTATTTTATCCCACTGACACCAATGCTTGGGATTATTTTATCCCACTGACACCAACGCTGGGGATTATTTTATTCCACTGACACCAACAATGTGGATTATTTTATCCCACTGACACCAACGCTTGGGATTATTTTATCCCACTGACACCAATGCTTGGGATTATTTTATCCCACTGACACCAACACTTGGGATTATTTTATTCCACTGACACCAACACTTGGGATTATTTTATTCCACTGACACCAACAATGTGGATTATTTTATCCCACTGACACCAACAAAGGGGATGATTTTATCCCACTGACACCAATGCTTGGGATTATTTTATCCCACTGACACCAACGTTTGGGATTATTTTATCCCACTGACACCAATGCTTGGGATTATTTTATCCCACTGACACCAACACTTGGGATTATTTTATTCCACTGACACCAACGCTTGGGATTATTTTATTCCACTGACACCAACAATGTGGATTATTTTATCCCACTGACACCAACGCTTGGGATTATTTTATCCCACTGACACCAACAATGTGTATTATTTTATCCCACTGACACCAACGTTTGGGATTATTTTATCCCACTGACACCAATGCTTGGGATTATTTTATCCCACTGACACCAAGACTTGGGATTATTTTATTCCACTGACACCAACACTTGGGATTATTTTATCCCACTGACACCAACGATGGGGATTATTTTATCCCACTGACACCAACGCTTGGGATTATTTTATCCCACTGACACCAACGCTGTGGATTATTTTATCCCACTGACACCAACGTTTGGGATTATTTTATCCCACTGACACCAATGCTTGGGATTATTTTATCCCACTGACACCAACACTTGGGATTATTTTATTCCACTGACACCAACAATGTGGATTATTTTATCCCACTGACACCAACAAAGGGGATGATTTTATCCCACTGACACCAATGCTTGGGATTATTTTATCCCACTGACACCAACGTTTGGGATTATTTTATCCCACTGACACCAATGCTTGGGATTATTTTATCCCACTGACACCAACACTTGGGATTATTTTATTCCACTGACACCAACGCTTGGGATTATTTTATTCCACTGACACCAACAATGTGGATTATTTTATCCCACTGACACCAACGCTTGGGATTATTTTATCCCACTGACACCAACAATGTGGATTATTTTATCCCACTGACACCAACGTTTGGGATTATTTTATCCCACTGACACCAATGCTTGGGATTATTTTATCCCACTGACACCAAGACTTGGGATTATTTTATTCCACTGACACCAACACTTGGGATTATTTTATCCCACTGACACCAACGATGGGGATTATTTTATCCCACTGACACCAACGCTTGGGATTATTTTATCCCACTGACACCAACGTTTGGGATTATTTTATCCCACTGACACCAATGCTTGGGATTATTTTATCCCACTGACACCAACGTTTGGGATTATTTTATCCCACTGACACCAACGCTTGGGATTATTTTATCCCACTGACACCAACACTTGGGATTATTTTATTCCACTGACACCAACAATGTGGATTATTTTATCCAACTGACACTAACGCTTGGGATTATTTTATCCCACTGACACCAACGCTGGGATTATTTTATTCCCACGCTCTCATTCTTCTACTTCCAGGTTCTATTTTTTCCGCACACATAGGAGGAAAGGTGCCACACTGCGAGCAATGCGCCATTAAGCCACACCCACTTCATTGATCACGCCCAGAGAAGGGGTGAATTGGATGGATCAGGGGAGGTTTGGACTGAGTGGGGCAAGAATTAGAACCCCTGTCTGGTTTGTATTGCTATCTGGAGCCGATTCCCCCCACACTCCTAGTGACAACGGTGTCACCAGGCAGGAAGTGACAGTATATTTAAAATAGTAACACAGTTTTTTTTTGTTTTTATTTAGAAGAGTAGGAGGAGCCTAGAATCCCTGTCTACTGCCTGTGTCTAGGGGCTGGGCTGAGGGGGGAGTAAAAGAAAGCAGCACAAGGAGCCAATAAGTTGACAAGCAGCATGCTGATAGGAGGAGAGATCAGAGTGACAGATGAGCTTATCACTGTGCTGCTTCTCCTTTCCCTGTCCAGTCACAGGATAGGGGCGGGTCCACGACAGCCTGGGCTCAGAGGAAGTGGGTTGAATAATGCTGGCCAGACGTGGGACATCTAGTGTTTGAATAGCAGTACTGCATGGGGAACAGCTCCAGATTGAAGGTTAGTACTGCAGCAAAATGAAGTGTTGTTTTTTTTAGCTGCCACTGCCCTATCAGAAAGAAACAACAGCAACCTGGACTTGCCTGGTGACCTGTTCTCCCCAGTAGTTGCTGGATAGTACGGAACAGCAAGGTAAGTGGCTATCCAAGAATGCGAATGTGGGGGATGGGCAAAGCGTGGAACTCGCACTCTACTACTGATATGATTCGTTCTTTAGCAAATTTTACAATAATATTTTGCAGCCAGCACCCTTTTTCATAGCACGAGACTCGAGATCCGTAACTTAAAAAGTATAAAAATAGAACCCAATCTATTATTAATGACCGCGGAGGGCCAGGATTGGCTCAGGGGGTATTTAAGGGGCCAGCGCCCGCTGAGTCGAATATTTTGCAATCTTTTAAGCTGCTGCAGAAAGGTCAGTGACGGCTTTGTGTGGCAGGAGCACGGTTAATTATCTCCGGCTACCATTTATAGTTCAGGCTGGTAAGAGACACCACCTGGGGCGCCCCTTTAACCCCGCCCCACAGACGCTCCAATATAAAACACACGCTGGAGAGGATGTGCGAAGGAAAAAAACACAAAAAATTACAGCAAAACTGAAAAATATCCCACAGTATATAAACCTTAAAAAGAGAAGGATAACCTCTGGGGGGGGGGGGGGGGAATAAAATAAACATTATATATAAATAAAAATATTTGATGTATTAATAAATATATTTATAATAAATATATATAATAAATATTAGTATTTATAACAAATTAAATAATATATAAATGTAAATATGTATAAATAAATATAAATATGTGTAATAAATATTAAGAAGAAGAATGTGTGAAAGGAAAACACAGGAGGGTTGGTTATGGAGAGGGGAAAGATGAAGAGTTGCAGAAAAACTGAAAAAATATCCCACAGTATATAAACCTTAAAAGAGAAGGATAACCTCTGGGGGGGGGGGGGGGGAATAAATAAACATATATAAATAAGAATATTTTTTTAAAAATATATTTTAAATAAATATAATAATTATTAGTATTTATAACAAATTAAATAATATATAAATGTAAATATGTATAAATAAATATATATATATATATGTGTGTGTAATAAATATTAAGAAGAAGAATGTGTGAAAGGAAAACACAGGAGGGTTGGTTATGGAGAGGGGAAAGATGAAGAGTTACAGAAAAACTGAAAAAATATCCCACAGTATATAAACCTTAAAAAGAGAAGGATAACCTCTGGGGGGAAAAAAATTAAATAAACATTATATATAAATAAAAATAAAAATATTTGATGTATTAATAAATATATATAATAAATATTAGTATTTATAACAAATTAAATAATATATAAATGTAAATATGTATAAATATGTGTAATAAATATGAAGAAGAAGAAGAATGTGTGAAAGGAAAACACAGGAGGGTTGGTTATGGAGAGGGAAAAGATGAAGAGTTACAGAAAAACTGAAAAAAATATCTCACAGTATATAAACCTTAAAAAAGAAGGATAAACTCTAGGGGCGAAAAAAATAAATAAACATTATATATAAATAAGTGTAAATATATTTTAAAATATTTTATGTATTACTAAAATATATTTATAATAAATATATATAATAAATATTAGTATTTATAACAAATTAAATAATGTATAAATAAATATAAATATGTGTAATAAATATTAAGAAGAAGAAGAAGAATGTGTGAAAGAAAAACACAGGTGGATTGGTTATGGAGAGGGAAAAGGTGAAGAGTTAAAGAAAAACTGAAAGAAATACCCCACAGTATATAAACCTTAAAAGAGAAGGATAACCTCTGGGGGGGGGGGGGAATAAATAAACATATATAAATAAGAATATATTTTTTTAATATATATTTTAAATAAATATAATAAATATTAGTATTTATAACAAATTAAATAATATATAAATGTAAATATGTATAAATAAATATAAATATGTGTAATAAATATGAAGAAGAAGAATGTGTGAAAGGAAAAAAACAGGAGGGTTGGTTATGGAAAGGGGAAAGATGAAGAGTTACAGAGAAAATGAAAAAAATATCCCACAGTATATAAACCTTAAAGAGAAAAAAAAAACACTATGTATAAATAATAATAAAAATAATATTTATTTGGGGTATTAATAAATATTAGTATTTATAACAAATTAAATAATATATAAATGGATATATTTATAAATAAATATAAGTATGTGTAATAATTATTAAGAATAAGAAGAAGGTGTGAAAGGAAAATACAGGGAGGATGGATATGGAGAGGGGAAAAGACGAAGAGTTGCAGCAAAACTGAAAAATGCCCCACAGTATAAAACCCTTAAAGAGAAAGATGTCCTCTGGGGGGGGGGGGGACACTATAAATAATAATCAATAATTGTATTTAATTTAACAAGTTTTATTCACTCTCAGTGGTAATCTTCCACTTTAAGGTTTATCTCTTCATTGTTACAGCTCTTCTGGGAAGGCCGTCCACAAGGTTTAGGAGTGTTTATGGGATTGTTTGACCATTCTTCCAGAAGAGCATTTGTGAGGTCAGGCACTGATGTTGGACGAGAAGGCCTGGCTTGCAGTCTCCACTCTAATTCATCCCAAAGGTGTTCTGTCCGGTTAAGGGCAGGACTCTGTGCAGGCCAGTCAAGTTCCTCCACCCCAAACTCGCTCATCCATGTCTTTATGGACCTTGCTTTGTGCACTGGTTGGCAGTCATGTTGGAACAGGAAGGGGCCATCCCCAAACTCCTCCCACAAAGTTGGGAGCATGAAATTGTCCAAAATATCTTGGTATGCTGACGCCTTAAGAGTTCCCTTCACTGGAACTAAGGGACCAACCCAACCCCTGAAAAACAACCCCCCACACCATAATCCCCCCTCCCCCCCCACACCATAACCCCCCCCTCCACCAAATGATTTGGACCAGTGCACAAAGCAAGGTCCATAAAGACATGGATGAGCGAGTTTGGGGTGGAGGAACTTGACTGGCCTGCACAGAGTCCTGACCTCAACCCCATAGAACACCTTTGGGATGAATTAGAGCGGAGACTGTGAGCCAGGCCTTCTCATCCAACATCAGTGCCTGACCTCACAAATGCTCTTCTGGAAGAATGGTCAAACATTCCCATAGACACCCTCCTAAATCTTGTGGACGGCCTTCCCAGAAGAGGTGAAGCTGTTATAGCTGCAAAGGGCGGGGCCAACTCAATACTGAACCCTCCGGACTAAGACTGGGATGCCATTAAAATTCATGTGCGTGTAAAGGCCGGTGTCCCAATACTTTTGGTAATATAGTGTATATAACAGGTACTTATATTTAGTTAAAAATAAATCCACTTATATATTTAATTTATATTTATTATAAATGTGTTAATAAAATAATGTATTGGTAAATATATAAAATATATTATTATTATTATTTATAGTTTTTTTTTTTTTTTTTCCCCTCTGAATAATCTTTATGTTCTGTGGGGTATTTTTCAGTTTTGCTGCATCTCTTCATCTTCTCCCCTCTCCAGAATCACCTTCCTGTGTTTTTCCTTTCACACCTTCTTCTTCTTATTATTATTTATTACACATCATTATATTTATTTATAGATGTATACGTATATTTATAAATGTATTTCATTTAATACTAAATATATATATATATGATATATACACCGTGTTTATCTGAAAATAAGACCTAGCGTTATTTTCCAGGAGGGCTGCAATATAAAGCCTTACCCCCGAAAATAAGCCCTAGTTTAAAATGCTTGTAAAATCCTATAATCCTCTCTATTACAGGAGTATTATATATAATGTACAATGTGTGTGTTTCTGTAATATAAATGCAGGGAAGAGAGCTCCAGGGGTCACAGAAGAGCAGAGCGGCGATATAACAAAGGTATTTGGTACATTTATATTACAGAAACACACACATTGTACATTATATATAATACTGTAATAGAGTGGATTATAGGATTTTACAAGCATTTTAACTCCGTTCACACTGGGGATTCCTGACAGGCAGGGAGAGAGAGGGGGAGAGAAGACAGCACATTACATGGTAAGACCTACCCTGAAAATAAGCCCTACTGTGTCTTTTGTTGCCAAAATTATTATAAGACCCGGGCTTATTTTCGGGGAAACACGGTAGATAGATAGAGCTATATATATATAAGATATAGATAGATATAGATATGAGATATAGATAGATATATAGATAAAGATATAGAATGATAGATAAAGATATAGATACATAGATAGATAGATAGATAGATAAAGATATAGATAGATAGATATGAGATATAGATCTAAGATATAGATAGATAAAGATATGAGATATAGAGATATAGAGAGATAGATATGAGATATAGATATATAGATATAAGATATAAGATATATATAGATAAAGATATAGATAGAATATAGATAAAGATATAAGATATATATAGTGTGACAGCAGGAAGGTAAAGTCACCTGGTTGCATCCAGGGGGGTAGATATATTTCGCCCAGATTCAGGCTTTACGCCGACTTATACAACTAGGTGGAGAGTTGTATAAGCCCAGCTGAGGCTAGTGGGCTCATGGATGACTCATACCTCTAGGGAGAGTGTGGGGCGTCGTGCAGACAGGGAGTTGATGAGACCAGCTGAAGCTTGTCAGCTCATTTAGGCCTCTATAAGAACTCCCAGATTCATTAGGTGTTAGCTCATGCCTGGAACCAGACCTGTGTGGACTGTCTAGGGAGAGTGAACCCCTGTGCGGTGAGACAAAGCCTGTGTGGCTATTTGCTTGGACATTTAAAACCAGGGACTTAGGGACTAGGACAGCACTAGGCTGATCCCAGTTGTTAGTTAGGAAACCTGTATGTTTAGTCAGAGGTCAAGTTGACCAGGATTTATTTTGTTTATGTTTCTTTTTGGCTTTGCTGTGTTTTGTCACTGTAAATAGAAAATAAACCGCACCTTTTTGATTTTGAAAACCACAACCTCCGTTTGCTGGGCCTGTTTTTGTGTGGGGAGCCCATCCCGGGGGTCACACACACCCGCTGCCGAGCTAACCCCCTCACAGTTGGTGGAGAACCAGTGGCAGTTTTTTTTAAGCCAGCATGGAGGAGATACTGAAACAGCTGGCTCTAGCAAATGCCAATCAACAGCAGACAAATGCAGGTTTGCAAAAGAGCCTTGCAGCTCATCAACAGAGCCTTGCAGCTCAACAACAGAACTTCGCAGCCCAGCAGCAAGCTCATCAACAGAGCCTTGCAGCCCAGCAGCAAGCTCACCAACAGAGTCTGGAAGCTCAGCAACAAGCCCAGCAGCAATCTGAGGCCCGCTTCATAGACCTGTTACAGAAGCAAGAGCAGAGACTACAACAAATGGAAGCAGTAATGCAGCAACGTCCGCAGACCAGTGAGGAAAGCCGTCCCACTAATACCGCGTCCTTTGGGGTGAGTCGTTTATTGACAAAAATGACTGGATAGGATGATCCAGAGGTATTTTTGACCACATTTGAAAGGACTGCTGAAAGAGAAAAGTGGCCTGAGGAGCAGTGGGCTGGACTGGTGGCTCCTCTGTTAACTGGTGAATCGCAGAAGGCTTACTATGACCTAGAGCCTGACCAAGCAAAAGACTATGTGATGCTAAAAGCTGAAATATTGGCAAGGCTGGGTGTCACCCTGGCTGTCCGGGCTCAGCGTGTGCATAACTGGACTTTCCAGCTTGGAAAACCCCCCAGGTCTCAAATGTATGATCTCATTCACCTGAGCAGGAAGTGGCTACAGCCAGAGACTTTGTCCGCACCAGAGATTGTGGAACGTGTTGTAATGGATCGGTTTTTGAGAGCTCTTCCTACTGCCATCCAAAAGTGGGTAAGCCATGGAGACCCAGAGACGGCCGGTGGTCTTGTGGATCGTGTAGAGAAATACTTGGCTACAGAGAACCTGACGGCCTCTTCCAGAGACTCTTGGACTTTCCACCCTAAGACCAGACCATCCCCAGGGGCGGATAAGAGGATTCCAAGGGGTGAGGGTGGAGAGAGTGAGAGGGTGGGAGCTCTACCCCAAGTTTGGCGAGAACAGCCTGGGAAGTCAGGGGCTCAAGAGGCAGCCAAATGGATTGTTTGCTACCGCTGCCGGCAAACGGGACATATTGCAGCAAATTGCCCGGTTGTGGAGGAACCCATGCAGTGTGACTTTCTGACGGACAGACGTCAGTCGCTGTGTGCGACAGTCGCATGCACTGCCATTCGAGGAACTGAGAAACATTTATGCAAAATGTGTATTAATGGTAGAAATGTTGTGGTATTGCTGGATTCAGGTAGCCTTGTGACCCTGATAAAGGCTGAATTAGTTAAAACAGAGGTCTCTGGGAATAGCAAGGTAGCTGTTATTTGTGTGCATGGGGACACCCGAGAGTATCCAGTGACTACAGTGTGTTTCGAGACCCCCAAAGGTACCCTCTCTCATCCAGTGGGGTTAGTATCTCAATTACCGCATGATGCCATTGTGGGAAGGGATTTTCCGAAGTTCTGGGAACTGTGGGATGATCCTGAGCCCCCCACTGGTGCCCCTATGTACCAGGAATGTGATAGCCAGAACTCCTCTGAGAGTGGTGAGGACTCTCCAGAATTTCCCTTGTCAGTATTGGCAGGCGAGACTCAAGAAACTGGAGAGGAGCCCACCTCCTCAGACGAAAACCTACCGTCTGTGGAGTTTTCTGATCTTGAGGTTCACAGGGAAAATTTTGCCACAGAACAGTTGAAAGACCCCGCCCTAATAAAGGCACGGGAAAACGTAGTGGAAATAGATGGCGAGTTAGTGAACCCAGATAATACCTGCACTTACCCATACTTCAGCGTAGAGAAGGACCTACTGTATCGGGTGGCAAAAAGGGCAGAAGAAACCGTTGAGCCGCTTGTGGTGCCCAAACCTTACAGGAAGTTGGTGTTGGAGTTGGCCCATGGGCACATTCTTGGAGGTCATCTGGGGACAGAGAAAACCCGAGAGAGGGTATTACAGAGATTCTATTGGCCTGGGGTGATGAAGGACATAGAAAATTATTGTTCCTCCTGCCCTGTGTGTCAGAGGTCGGCCCCGATGCCACATTTCCGTAGCCCGCTGGTCCCTCTACCCATCATTGAGGTCCCGTTTGAGAGAATCGCAATGGATTTGGTAGGTCCTATAATCAAGTCCGCTAGGGGGCACCAGTACATATTGGTTATAATGGACTATGCCACCCGTTATCCAGAAGCGATCCCTCTCCGAAATACCTCGGCCAAAACCATAGCCAAAGAGCTATCTCTTGTTTTTAGCCGGGTGGGTATTTGTAAAGAACTGCTTACGGACCAAGGTACACCCTTTATGTCCCGGGTTATGAAAGAGCTGTGTAAATTGTTCAAAGTGACGCAATTGCGTACATCTGTGTATCACCCCCAAACCGATGGGCTGGTTGAAAGATTCAACAAAACCCTAAAACAAATGTTGAAGTCCCATGAGGTAAATTACGCCACGGTTGAAAAGGAGTGTTTAGCGGTGAAGTGGGCTCTAGATTCCCTTCGGTACTACCTGCTAGGTAGGCACTTTGACATGGTTACGGATCACGCTCCGTTAAAGTGGATGGCTCAAAACAAGGAGACAAATAGAAGAGTGAATAGGTGGTTCCTGGCCCTCCAGGAATTCAACTTCACAGTAAAGCATCGCCCTGGCGTTCAAATGGGGAATGTGGATGCTTTGTCTCGAGTACATGAATGCCTGATTGCTGGTGTTCCAACCCCGAGGTTAAAACAAGAGGGGGGGGGTATGTGACAGCAGGAAGGTAAAGTCACCTGGTTGCATCCAGGGGGGTAGATATATTTCTCCCAGATTCAGGCTTTATGCCGACTTATACAACTAGGGAGGGAGTTGATGAAGCCCAGCTGAGGCTAGTGGGCTCATGGATGACTCATACCTCTAGGGAGAGTGCTGGGCGTCGTGCAGGCAGGGAGTTGATGAGACCAGCTGAAGCTTGTCAGCTCGTTTAAGGCCTCTATAAAAACTCCCAGCTTCATTAGATGTTAGCTCATGCCTGGACCCAGACCTGTGTGGACTGTCTAGGGAGAGTGAACCCCTGTGCGGTGAGACAAAGCCTGTGTGGCTATTTGTTTGGACATTGACTAAACCAGGGACTTAGGGACTAGGACAGCACCAGGCTGATCCCAGTTGTTAGTTAGGGAAACCTGTATGTTTAGTCAGAGGTCAAGCTGACCAGGATTTATTTTGTTTATGTTTCTTTTTGGCTTTGCTGTGTTTTTGTCACTGTACATAGAGAAATAAACCGCACCTTTTGATTTTGAAAACCACAACCTCCGTCTGCTGGGCCTGTTTTTGTGTGGGGAGCCCAACCAGGGGGTCACACACACCCGCTACCGAGTTAACCCCCTCACAATAGATAAAGATATAGAATGATAGATAAAGATATAAGATATATATAGATAAAGATATAGAATGATAGATAAAGATATAAGATATAGAGAGATAAAGATATAGAATGATAGATAAAGATATAAGATATAGAGAGATAAAGATATAGATAGATAGATATGAGATATAGATAGAATGATATGAGATATAGATAGATATATAGATATAAGATATAGATAGATAAAGATATAGATACATAGATAGATAGATAGATAAAGATATAGATAGAATGATATGAGATATAAGAAATAGATAGATATCACACATACACCAAACACATAGTACTGCGGGTGCCACACGTTTTGGTGGCCATGAACACACCGGCACTTTACTAGATTCATGTCGGTGCCATTAGGAATGAAGGGAATGAAGGAGGCAGCGCATTCCCACGCGATACGGAAACCCACATTTCCCGCACTGCAAGCGGTATAAATCCCTCCCTCCGATTATATAATCTTCTTGGCCCTGATGAAGGGAGGGGGGGGGGTGTTGTGGCCCCTGAAACATGTTGGCTGCATTTTATGGTCAAATTGTGACCTATTGACTTTCTGCTCGGGCTCTTTCACCTTCTGGTACGGTGACCACTAGGTGGTATAATCTCTAGCTGTGCAGTGTGGCAGAGCTGTGTAAATCTCAGGACTGGATTGAAATACAAATCTTAGGACAGATCCCATAGAGCTGTGTATAGCGGATTGAGCAGAGAGACACAAGTGTACATATTAGAGATTTCCGTACACTCAACTCCATCAAGTCTCATCTGATAGGATTGGCAAAAAAGTAAGAGCGGGATTAGCGGGAGATAATCACCGGAGGAGGGGGGCGGATCCTTTACATGTAATGATGTCGTGTAGAATGACAAGGCGCCGAGTGATGAAGGCCGATATGAAGGGCGCTCAGTGCCAAACCCAGCGGGTCCTAATCTCAGGATATGAGATTTATTACAGCAAACAGAGCACGGCACACATACCACCACAGCACAAATACCACGGCACACATACCACCACGCCACACAGACCACCACGCCACACATACCACCACGCCACACATACCACCACGGCACACAGACCACCACGCCACACATACCACCACGCCACACATACCACCACGGCACACAGACCACCACGGCACACAGACCACCACGGCACACAGACCACCAAGCCACACATACCACCACGCCACACATACCACCACGCCACACATACCACCACGATACCACCACGCCACACATACCACCATGGCACACATACCGCCACGCCACACATACCGCCACGCCACACATACCGCCACGCCACACATACCACCACGGCACAAATGCCACCACACCACAAATACCACCACGGCACAAATACCACCACGGCACAAATACCACCACGGCACAAATACCACCAGGGCACACATACCACCACGCCACACATACCACCACGCCACACATACCACCACGCCACACATACCACCACGGCACACATACCACCACGGCACACATGCCACCATGGCACAAATGCCACCACGGCACAAATACCACCACGCCACACATACCACCACGCCACACATACCACCACGGCACACAGACCACCACGCCACACATACCACCACAATACCACCACGCCACACATACCACCATGGCACACATACCGCCACGCCACACATACCACCACGGCACAAATGCCACCACACCACAAATACCACCACGGCACACATACCACCACGGCACACATACCACCACGGCACACATACCACCACGGCACAAATGCCACCATGGCACAAATGCCACCACGGCACAAATACCACCACGCCACACATACCACCACGCCACACATACCACCACGCCACACATACCACCACGCCACACATACCACCACGGCACACATACCACCACGGCACACATACCACCACGGCACAAATGCCACCACACCACACATACCACCATGCCATACATACCACCACGGCACAAATACCACCACGCCATACATATCACCACCCCACAAATACCACCACGGCAGGGGCCCCCACTTAAAGGGCCCAAGAGATAAAAATTCCAGAAATCTGCACATTGATAAACCTGCTGAAATAAGAAATAACATAAATAGAAGCCGTCTGACAAAGTGAAGCTAAAAGTCTTTTTGACCCCAAATCTCTCAGTAAAGTGTCCCTGTCATGCTTGTTTCTGTCATTACTTGTAATAGAAATAAACGTGATAAAATAATAAAAATAAAGAGACCGTGTAAAAAAATAAAAAAATAAATAAAAAATAAAACAATAAAAAGTAAAGTAAGAAAAAAAATTAATAATTTAAAGTGCCCCATCCCTCGGAGCTCGCGCACAGAAGCGAAAGCACACGCAAGTCGCACCCGAATATGAAAAGGGTGTTTACACCACACATGTGAGGTATCGCCACGATCGTTGGAGCGAGAGCAATAATACTACTCCAAGTCCTCCTCTGGAACTCTAAACTGGTAACCTGTAAAAATATTTAAAGCGTCGCCTATGGAGATTTTTAAGTACCGTAGTTTGTTGCTATTCCACAAATGTGTACAATTTTAAAGCGTGACATGTTCGGTATCTATTTACTCGGCGGATCATCTTTCACTTTATACAAAAAATTGGACTAACTTTACTGTTTATTTTTATTATTATTAATTAAAGTAGATTTTTTCTAAAAAAAAATTGCATTTGAAAAATTGCTGCGCAAATATCGTGTGACATAAAAAGTTACAACCACCATTTTATTCCCTAGGGTCTCTGCTAAAATATATATATATATATATATATAATGTTTGGGGGTTCTGAGTAATTTTCTAGCAAAACAAATAAAAAAATGTTTTACATGTAGGAGTGCCAGAATTGGCACGATATGGAAGTGGTTAAAGCGGCGCCTACGGAGATTTTTAAGTACCGTAGTTTGGCGCCATTCCACGAGTGTGCGCAATTTTAAAGCGTGACATGTTGGGTATCTATTTAAAAAAAAAAAAATTGGACAAACTTTTTTTTTTTCATTTTTTTTTTTAAATTCATTAAAGTATATTTTGCTTTAAAAACAATATTGCAGTTAAAAGACCGCTGCGTAAATACCGTGCGAGATAAAAAAAATTGCAACAACCACAATTTTATTCTCTAGGGTCTCTGCTAAAAAAGAAAAATACTGATTTTTTTATTTCTTTTTTTTTTAACAGAAAGACAGATGTTTTTTAATTGTAAACAACAGTCAGTAAAAGGGTCGGTCAGCAAGTGGTTAACCACTTCATCCCCGGAAGAATCGGCTGCTGAATGACTGGGCCATTTTTTCGGCACTGCATCGCTTTAACTGCGTGGGCGTGCGGCACTGTACCCAAACAAAATTGACGTCCTTTTTTTCCCACAAATAGAGCTTTCTTTTGGTGGTATTTGATGCGGTTTTTATTTTTTGCGCTATAAACAAAAAAAGAGCGACAATTTTGAAAAAAAATTCAATATTTTTTACTTTTTGCTATAATAAATATCCCCCAAAAAATATATATAAAAAAAACATATTTTTTCCTCAGTTTAGGCCGATACGTATTCTTCTACATATTTTTTGAAAAAAAAAAAATTGCAATAAGCGTTTATTGATTGGTTTGCGCAAAAGTTATAGCGTCTACAAAATAGGGGATAGTTTTATGGCATTTTTATTAATACATTTTTTTTTTACTAGTAATGGCGGCGATCAACGATTTTTTTTTTATTGTGACTGCGACATTATGGTGGACACATCGGACACTTTTGGCGCTATTTTGGGACCATTGTCATTTTTACAGTGATCAGTGCTATAAAAATGCACTGATTACTGTGAAAATGACACTGGCAGTGAAGGGGTTAACCACTAGGGGGGCAAGGAAGGGGTTACGTGTGTCCTAGGAAGTGATTCTAACTGTGTGGGGGCGGGGCTACCTGTGACACGACACTGATCACTGCTCCCGATGACAGGGAACAGGCGATTAGTGTCCTGTCACTAGGCAGAACAGGGAAATGCCTTGTTTACACAGGCCTCTCCCCGTTCTGCCGCTCCGTGACACGATCGCGGGACACCGGCGGACATCGAGTCTACGGGTCCCACGGAGCTGGCGGCGGCTCGCTCGCGCGCCCGCACGGCAGGAAATTTAAAGCGACGTATGGGTAGGTTGCTTTGCCCAGCCGAGCCATTCTGCTGGCGTATATGTGTGTGAAGTGGTCAGCAAGCGGTTAAAATACATCTCTGATACAAAATGTCAAATTATAAAAATGATAGAGCCGCCATTTCTTTGTAAACGGGAAAACTTACACAATCTGCAGGGGATCCGATCATTATCCCCCCCTCCCCCCCCCCCCCACTGTATTAAGAGGTAAAGATACGGCTACCGCCTGGCTATTCTCCCCGACATGCTTTGCCCCGCCTAGAATGTAGACCCGTCCAGCATTATGTGATTAGACACATCAATCGTTTTATTTATATATATTTATTAGGATTTCTATAGAGGAGAGAATTCTGGGTACTTCAGACGTCTGGAATGTATCAGGAACACGGATCAATCAATACTTAGAAAAAGATCTAATCAATGCCAATACAGGAATACCAGCCAATCAATGAGGAAATGACGGAGCGTCCGGGAAAGGTTCAGCGGATACAAAGTGTCAGATTTTTTGCTGCACACTGAAAAAAAAATGTAACTAAATCCCCTCCCCCGACATTCAGAGGTCGCGGTTCTTCCGCAGATCAATAACATCCGTTCCTCAACTCCGTAACCAGAAGGAAGGAAATACAGAAAGAACCAAAATCACATAAGAGGGTCCATGATTATTAGAATTGTTGATTAAAAAAAACAACGCGTTTCGAGGGGCAACCGCCCCCCCCCCCCAACACATCCTTCCTCCATCTGGGATGCAAGAATAAGCAAAAAGATTGCTGATAATGATGAGAAATGATGTCTAGATGTGAATATATCTCACAAAATCCTGAACATTCCATGACATCATCAGACGTGTCGCGGGAACTTCGGGTGTCTCGGCTGAATGATAGAATGTGGGAAGAGACCATCAATAGAGGGAAAAATCATCCAATAAGAGCGCCGATAGGAAAACCCTCCAATAAGAGCGCTGATAGAAAAACCCTCCAATAAGAGCGCTGATAGAAAAATCATCCAATAAGAGCGCTGATAGAAAAATCATCCAATAAAAGCGCTGATAGAAAAACCCTCCAATAAGAGCGCTGATAGAAAAATCATCCAATAAAAGCGCTGATAGAAAAACCCTCCAATAAGAGCGCTGATAGAAAAATCATCCAATAAAAGCGCTGATAGAAAAACCCTCCAATAAGAGCGCTGATAGAAAAATCATCCAATAAAAGTGCTGATAGAAAAACCCTCCAATAAGAGCGCTGATAGAAGAATCATCCAATAAGAGCGCTGATAGAAAAATCATCCAATAAGAGTGCTGCTAGACAAATCCTCCAATAAGAGCGCTGATAGAAAAATCACCCAATAAGAGCGCTGATAGAAAAATCACCCAATAAGAGCGCTGATAGAAAAATCACCCAATAAGAGCGCTGATAGAAAAATCACCCAATAAGAGCGCTGATAGAAAAACCCTCCGATAAGAGCGCTGATAGAAAAACCCTCCAATAAGAGCGCTGATAGAAAAATCACCCAATAAGAGCGCTGATAGAAAAATCACCCAATAAGAGCGCTGATAGAAAAACCCTCCAATAAGAGCGCTGATAGAAAAATCACCCAATAAGAGCGCTGATAGAAAAATCACCCAATAAGAGCGCTGATAGAAAAACCCTCCAATAAGAGCGCTGATAGAAAAATCACCCAATAAGAGCGCTGATAGAAAAACCCTCCAATAAGAGCGCTGATAGAAAAACCCTCCAATAAGAGCGCTGATAGAAAAATCACCCAATAAGAGCGCCGATAGAAAAATCACCCAATAAGAGCGCCGATAGAAAAATCACCCAATAAGAGCACTGATAGAAAAACCCTCCAATAAGAGCGCTGATAGAAAAATCACCCAATAAGAGCACTGATAGGAAAATCCTCCAATAAGAGCGCTGATAGAAAAATCACCCAATAAGAGCGCTGATAGAAAAACCCTCCAATAAGAACGCTGATAGAAAAATTACCCAATAAGAACGCTGATAGAAAAACCCTCCAATAAGAACGCTGATAGAAAAATCACCCAATAAGAGCGCCGATAGAAAAATCACCCAATAAGAGCGCCGATAGAAAAATCACCCAATAAGAGCACTGATAGAAAAACCCTCCAATAAGAGCGCTGATAGAAAAATCACCCAATAAGAGCGCTGATAGAAAAATCACCCAATAAGAGCACTGATAGAAAAATTACCCAATAAGAGCGCTGATAGGAAAATCCTCCAATAAGAGCGCTGATAGAAAAATCACCCAATAAGAGCGCTGATAGAAAAACCCTCCAATAAGAACGCTGATAGAAAAATTACCCAATAAGAACGCTGATAGAAAAACCCTCCAATAAGAACGCTGATAGAAAAATTACCCAATAAGAGCGCTGATAGAAAAATCACCCAATAAGACCGCTGATAGAAAAAATCACCCAATAAGAACGCTGATAGAAAAATTACCCAATAAGAGCGCTGATAGAAAAATCATCCAATAAGAGCGCTGATAGAAAAATCACCCAATAAGAGCGCTGATAGAAAAATCACCCAATAAGAACGCTGATAGAAAAATCATCCAATAAGAGCGCTGATAGAAAAATCATCCAATAAGAGCGCTGATAGAAAAATTACCCAATAAGAGCGCTGATAGAAAAATCATCCAATAAGAGCGCTGATAGAAAAACCCTCCAATAAGAGCGCTGATAGAAAATAAACATCACACAGAGAAGGGGCAACTAATCAGGTGCTGAAATAAAAGTAATTGGCAACTAAAATAAGGAAGAACTAAAACACATTAAGAGACAAAACTGCTGAAATAAAACAAATTCTCTCCTTAAAATCAGTTAAAAAACGAATAATAAAAAAAAATCTGAGTGGAGGAGGTGGACCTTTCATTCATCTGTCCGTCCTCCAATCATAGAAGCTGTACTATCTGTTCCCACAATGAAAGCCAAACTATGAATGGAGGAGGCAGAAATTTTTATTCATCCATCTTCCCCCCAATCATAGACGTTGTACTATCGGGGTGTCAGAAAACCAAACTATGAATGGAGGAGGCAGACCTCTCATTCACTGCTCCTCCATTCACAGATTGCTTTCACTACCTAAATTATGTGAACTATAGATCTCATTTTATTATTTTATCATTAAACCTTTTATTAATGAAAAGCAATGAATGGAGGAGGCAGACCTTCCAATCATCTTCTCCTCCTCCATTCATAGAAGCTGTACTATCTGCTTACACAATGAAACCCAAACTATGAATGGAAGAGGAGGACCTTTCATTCGTCTGTCCTCCATTCATAGTATCTGTTCCCACGATGAAAATCAAACTATGAATAGAGGGGGCGGACCTTTCAATCATCTTCTCCTCCTCCATTCATAGAAGATGTATTATCTGTTACCACAATGAAAAGCAAACTATGAATGGAGGAGGCGGACCTTCCAATCATCTTCTCCTCCTCAATGTTTTCATTTATTTATGTTTACACTGTCCCTTTAAAAATAAAAAAAATGTGATGACTTTTATTCCTATTACAAGAAATGTAAACATCTCGGGGATGACGGGTCCTCTTTATAAATCTCTTCTCTACCTTTGAAAGCATAAAAAAAAACAAAAAACATTAATCTGATCATTAAAAAAAAAAAGTTCACTTCCACCCTAGACAGGAAGTGATGTCATGACGTCTCTCGGGTCCTCCTAGATCAGTGATGGTGAACCTCGGCACCCCCAGGTGTTTTGGAACTACATCTCCCATGATGCTCAGGCACTCTGCAGTGTAGTGGAGCATCATGGGAAATGTAGTTCCAAAACATCTGGGGGGTGCCGAGGTTCCCCCCATCACTGCCCTAGATCATAGAGGTGATCAGAGACGATCTGGTCTCTCTTCACCTCTATGGTCAGCCACGCGAACCATCGGATTCCTGGGCTCTCCGGCAAGAATGAAAAGCCAGAGAATCACCGGCAAGCGGCAGGAGAGGGAGGGGGAGGGGGCGACCCCTCCCACTGCTCCTAAAAGCGATCCAGCGGCTAATTTTTCACTCAGTTTGCTTTTATGAGAATTATAAGTTGTAACTGTTTATCTGCAGCCTTCTCTACATCCAAAGTGCAGAATTATAACGCTTGTCTGAGAGTTCAGAAATATATATATATATAAACAAAAAAAAATAATAATTAAAAAGCACCCCAGTGCCCCCCCTCCCCCCATGTGATAGCGCAAAGGACACACTCATGGGTCAGTCCTGCACGTGTGCAACCAGCAATCGTCCCACACATGTGAGGTATCACCGCGAACGTGAGATCCTGGGCAATAATTCTATCGCCAGACCTTCTCTGTACATCTAAAGTGTTGACCGGTAAAGACTTTTAAAACATCACCGATGGAGATTTTAAAGTTTGTCGCCATTCCACGAGCGTGCGCAATTTTAAAGCGCGACATGTTTGGTATCTATCTACTCGGTGTGACGTCCTCTTTTATATTTTACCGAATAATTGGGTATTAATTTGTGTTTTTGTGCATTTAAAAAAAAATGTTTTCCCCAAAAAATTGCATTTGAAAAACCGCTTTGCAAATAACGCGTGACATAAAATATTGCAATGACCGCCATTTTATTCCCCAGGGTCTCTGCTATATATATACACACACACAATATTTGGGGGTTCCAAGTAATTTTCTAGCAAAAAAAAAAAAAATACAAATTTTTTTTACTGATTAAAAAAAATGTCAGAAAAGCCGGGACTGGAAGTGGATATTCTATGAAATATAAACTCCTCCGGCCGCAAGAAAATCCCGGCAGAGGTTGTGACCCGATCCGTCCAAAACTAAACCAAATCCGCAACATGAGGAGGAAGAACTCCGGCTGGCCGCCCCTCCTCCGCACATCGCATTAAAGGTTCCAGTCGCTGAGGATTAAATCCCGTAATCCTCTGCCAGCCGCGCCTTCCATCATACGCAGGCACCATAATCGCACGCTTTCCTCGAGTCCGCCATCTAATCCCCCCGCACTCCCCTCCCCCCCCCCCACATTTCACACACAGATGTCAGATCACAGGCACAGCTTCAATCGGCAGTGTTCTCCTTCACAGGGGATCGTTACCATTCAATCCCCCCCCCCCCCTGCAATATTACACCGGTGTCCGGCTCCTCTCCTGGACTTCCTCTGATGTCACCGCACACTGCGAGCTTCTCACAATGTGCATTAGAAGCTGCAGCAAGTCAGATAGAGCCCCGCCCCTCCTTTCCTATCTGGAGGACGTCCAGCATCATCTAGCCCTTTCCTACCCAGCCTGACTGGCCCCAGCCCTGCACTGAAGGAGGAGCAAGTGCCCCAGACTAGGTGGGGGGGCACCCAATTTATCCACATGTGATTCTAAACCTGAGATTAACAGAACTGAAATCCAATGAAAGATCCGACCTTACCCAGTGTACCCCACCTTCCAACCTGACCTTACCCAGTGTACCCCACCTTCCAACCTGACCTTACCCAATGTACCCCACCTTCCAACCTGACCTTGCCCAGTGTACGCCACCTTTTGACCCGACCTTACCCAGTGTACCCCACCTTCCAACCCGACCTTACCCAGTGTACCCCATCTTCCAACCCAACTTTACCCCAGTGTACCCCACCTTCCAACCTGACCTTACCCAGTAAATCCCACCTTCTGACCTGACCTTACCCAGTGTACCCCACCTTCCAACCCGACCTTACCCAGTGTACCCCACCTTCCAACCTGACCTTACCCAGTGTACCCCACCTTCCGACCTGACCTTACCCAGTATATCCCACCTTCCGACCTGACCTTACCCAGTGTACCCCACCTTCTGACCCGACCTTACCCAGTGTACCCCACCTTCCAACCCGACCTTACCCAATGTACCCAACCTTCCAACCCGACCTTACCCAGTGTACCCCACCTTCTGACCCGATCTTACCCCAGTGTACCCCACCTTCCGACCTGACCTTACCCAGTGTACCCCACCTTCTGACTAGACCTTACCCCAGTGTACCCCACCTTCCGACTTGACCTTGCCCAGTGTACCCCACCTTCTGACCTGACCTTACCCAGTGTACCCCACCTTCTGACCCGACCTTACCCAGTGTACCCCACCTTCCAACCCGACCTTACCCAATGTACCCCACCTTCCAACCCGACCTTACCCAGTGTACCCCACCTTCTGACCCGATCTTACCCCAGTGTACCCCACCTTCCGACCTGACCTTACCCAGTGTACCCCACCTTCTGACTAGACCTTACCCCAGTGTACCCCACCTTCCGACTTGACCTTGCCCAGTGTACCCCACCTTCTGACCTGACCTTACCCAGTGTACCCCACCTTTTGACCTGACCTTACCCAGTATATCCCACCTTCTGACCTGACCTTGCCCAGTGTACCCCACCTTCCAACCCGACCTTACCCAGTGTACCCCACCTTTTGACCTGACCTTACCCAGTGTACCCCACCTTCCAACCCGACCTTACCCAGTGTACCCCACCTTCTGACCTGACCTTACCCAGTATATCCGACCTTCTGACCCGACCTTACCCAGTATATCCCACCTTTTGACCTAACCTTACCCAGTATACCCCACCTTCTGACCTGACCTCACCCGGTGTACCCCACCTTCCAACCCGACCTTACCCAGTGTACCCCACCTTCTGACCTGACCTTACCCAGTATACCCCACCTTCTGACCTGACCTCACCCGGTGTACCCCACCTTCCAACCTGACCCAGTATATCCCACCTTCTGACCTGACCTTACCCAGTGAACCCCACCTTCTGACCTAACCTTACCCAGTATACCCCACCTTCTGACCTGACCTCACCCGGTGTACCCCACCTTCTGACCTGACCTTGCCCAGTGTACCCCACCTTCTAAACTGGCCTTACCCAGTGTACCCCATCTTCCAACCCAACTTTACCCCAGTGTACCCCACCTTCCAACCTGACCTTACCCAGTAAATCCCACCTTCTGACCTGACCTTACCCAGTGTACCCCACCTTCTAAACTGGCCTTACCCAGTGTACCCCACCTTCTGACCCGACCTTACCCAGTGTACCCCACCTTCTGACCCGACCTTACCCAGTGTACCCCACCTTCTGACCCGACACTACCCAGAGTACCCCACCTTCTGACTCGATCTTACCCAGTGTACCCCACCTTCTGACACAACAAGCCCATTTTTGAGAGGAATGTAAACTGCTACAGGACTCGGTTATGAAGTTATGTGCATTCACAAGCTGGGAGACAAAAATAAGGTTCAGCAATTGCCTTTATTTTCCTTCCCTGGTTCCCCCCTCCCCCTCATTTTACATGCTGCTGAAATAGTTTAATACAATTTGTTTCCATCATATTCTTTATTTTTAGACTCTAATGTCACTGGGTCTCTGTGCTTCTCTATGCAATGCAGGCAGATCATGGATGGTAGGAGGGGCCAGCAGGGTGCTGAACACAGCTTCCTGCCTCAGTACTCCTCTCAAGAGCCCATAGTCCTGATGAAAGCCATGGGAGGAGTTTAAAAAGTGGGAGGAGTTATGCAAATGTGAAAATGCCTTGATGGGTGGACATCAATCTGGAGGAGGGGGCGTTCCTAGGCGGGCTGTATTTGCATTGGTAACGCCCACATGCAACACTGAGCCTCCATGATTGGAAGAACTGATTGAAATTAATGAAAGGGGCGGGGCCAAATACAGTTAAGGGAGGACTAGATGACGCTGGACGTCCTCCAGCCAGGAAATGGGGCGGGGCTCGATCTGATTGGCTGCAGCTTCTCATGCACATGGTGAGGAGCTCGCAGTGTGCAGTGATATCAGAGGAAGTCAGTCCAGTCCAGGAGAGGAGGCGGCACACCCGGGGGGGTCATACCGATCAGTTCAGAGCGCCGCCCAGCCAATCACAGACCCAGAAATCCTGCATTCTTAGGGGACGTGAAATATTAACCACTTCCCGCCCAGTCAATAGCAAATTGACGTCCGGGAAGTAGTTCTGTTATCACTGGACGTCATATGACGTCCTGCAGGATAACAGCCGCCGCGCGCCCGGGGGGGGGGGGCACGCATCGCGGCGATCGGTGGAGCGAGCGGTGTGTCAGTCTGACACACCGCTACACTGATCTCGGTAAAGAGCTTCCGGCGGAGGCTTTTTACCACGTGATCAGCCGTGTCCAATCACGGCTGATCAGGATGTAAACAGGAAGAGCCGTTGATCGGCTCTTCCTCACTCACGTCTGACAGACACGAGTAGAGGAGAGCCGATCGGCGGCTCTCCTGACAGGGGGGGTTCGCGCTGATTGTTTATCAGCGCAGCCCCCCCTCGGATACCCACACTGGACCACCAGGGAAGCCCCCCAGGACCACCAGGGAAGCCCTAAGCATGTGGATGGCCCCCATAGCCATCCACATGTAGTAAACAATAAAAAAAATATAAAAAAAAACATAAAAATATGCCAATCAGTGCCCACAAATGGGCACTGACTGGCACTATCATGGCACAACCACAATGTGTGGTGGCTGGCATTGCTGGGCATCATTGTCACCAGTGCCACCTACTAGTGTCCATCAGTGCCACCTATCAGTGCCCATCTGTGCCCATAAGTGCCCACCTATCAGTGCCCGTCCATGCCACCTATCAGTGCCACCCATAAGTGCCCATCAGTGCCGCCTATGAGTGCCAATCAGTGCCACCTATGAGTGCCCATCAGTGCTGCATACCAGTGCCACATATCAGTGCCGCCTATCAGTGCCCATCAGTGCCACCTCATTGGTGCCACCTCATCGGTGCCCATCAGTGCCCCCTTATCAGTGCCCGTCATTGAAGTAGAAAAGGTACTTATTTACAAAAAAAATTAACAGAAACAAAGAAAAACATCGTTTTTTTTTCAAAATTTTTGCTATTTTTTTATTTGTTGTGCAAAAAATAAAAATCGCAGAGGCGATCAAATACCACCGAAAGAAATCTCTATTTGTGGGAACAAAATGATAAAAGATTTGTTTGGGTACAGTGTAGCATGACCGCGCAATTGTCATTCAAATTGCGACAGTACTGAAAGCTGAAAATTGGCCTGGGCAGGAAGCTGTATAAGTGCCCGGTATGGAAGTGGTTAATGGCGGGGCAGCTGTATGCCCGATCCGCAGCGAGCGCGGTGCCAACTTCCTCCACATAGGAGGGGGAGGGGCTCCTGAGGGCCACCAATGGGAAACTTCCAGAAACACGCAACATTAATTGGCTGAGCCGCCAGCGCTGAGATGCAGCGAAGGATGAAAAAAAAAAAAAAAAAAAAAAAGTGACAATTGAATTCTATGGAGAAGAACTGTTTATCATACGCAGAACTTTACCAACCACATGTCATCTAGGGAGAGATGAACTCCGCCTCCGGAAAGTGGCTGCAAAAAGGCGGCAGGAGATCCGCAGCAATGAGATACAAGAAAAGTATGCAGAATGTTATATATAAAAAAAGGAATTGTATACGATTCACTGGGATTAAGCAAACAAAGTTTTATTTGTTTAAAGCTGAGACTTCCTGTAATAAAGACCGCCCACTGCTCTTCTCTCTCCTTATACAGGGTGACTGGTCTTGTCTCCACCCACTTCCAGTAGTTTTCTGTAGTGGGTGGAGCCCCTCCCACAGCTCTGCTCTTTCTCCCTGTGCAGGGGGGCTGGTCTCGTCTCCGCCCCTTCATGTAGTTTTACATACTGGGTGGAGCCTGCTGGGTCCCTCCCACAGTTCTGCTCACTGCCAAGTCCATGTACAGCACAGCGAGGTCACCACTACTTTCACCAGGTAATATCTGGGTTTGCAAAGGCATTTGGGGCTCACAAAGTGGATTTATATCCTTTGTGGCTACTGAGAAGTAGATTTAAAGGGTAACTCCACGTTTGTTGGAAAAAAAAATCATAAAAAATAAATAAAAATAAAGTATAATATATATTTCATCGCTACACAAGATGCTGTAACTTTCTGTACAATACAAGACAACCTGGAGACGCTCTGTACACAGACGGTATACAGGTTTCCTCTGGGGCAAAAACAA
Organism: Rana muscosa; assembly: GCA_029206835.1. NCBI lineage: Eukaryota > Metazoa > Chordata > Amphibia > Anura > Ranidae > Rana > Rana muscosa. The sequence goes on along the minus strand of CM055124.1, from coordinate 311,325,224 downwards.
AGGATCAAAAACTGATACAACAGTTCCCTCTAGTGTCAGAGCGAGACATTGCTGGCTGTGTACTACCTGAACCATCCGACCTACAGTGTGCCATCAGTACATACTGCCATCTAGTGTACCCCAATATCTGCACCTTATTATATGGTGAACACTGCCATCTAGTGGACCCCAATATCTGCACCTTATTATATGGTGAACACTGCCATCTAGTGGACCCCAATATCTGCACCTTATTATATGGTGAACACTGCCATCTAGTGGACCCCAATATCTGCACCTTATTATATGGTGAACACTGCCATCTAGTGGACCCCAATATCTGCACCTTATTATATGGTGAACACTGCCATCTAGTGGACCCCAATATCTGCACCTTATTATATGGTGAACACTGCCATCTAGTGGACCCCAATATCTGCACCTTATTATATGGTGAACACTGCCATCTAGTGGACTCCAATATCTGCACCTTATTATATGGTGAACACTGCCATCTAGTGTACCCCAATATCTGCACCTTATTATATGGTGAACACTGCCATCTAGTGGACTCCAATATCTGCACCTTATTATATGGTGAACACTGCCATCTAGTGGACCCCAATATCTGCACCTTATTATATGGTGAACACTGCCATCTAGTGGACTCCAATATCTGCACCTTATTATATGGTGAACACTGCCATCTAGTGTACCCCAATATCTGCACCTTATTATATGGTGAACACTGCCATCTAGTGGACTCCAATATCTGCACCTTATTATATGGTGAACACTGCCATCTAGTGGACCCCAATATCTGCACCTTATTATATGGTGAACACTGCCATCTAGTGGACCCCAATATCTGCACCTTATTATATGGTGAACACTGCCATCTAGTGGACTCCAATATCTGCACCTTATTATATGGTGAACACTGCCATCTAGTGTACCCCAATATCTGCACCTTATTATATGGTGAACACTGCCATCTAGTGGACTCCAATATCTGCACCTTATTATATGGTGAACACTGCCATCTAGTGGACCCCAATATCTGCACCTTATTATATGGTGAACACTGCCATCTAGTGGACTCCAATATCTGCACCTTATTATATGGTGAACACTGCCATCTAGTGTACCCCAATATCTGCACCTTATTATATGGTGAACACTGCCATCTAGTGGACTCCAATATCTGCACCTTATTATATGGTGAACACTGCCATCTAGTGGACCCCAATATCTGCACCTTATTATATGGTGAACACTGCCATCTAGTGGACCCAATATCTGCACCTTATTATATGGTGAACACTGCCATCTAGTGGACCCCAATATCTGCACCTTATTATGTGGTGAACACTGCCATCTAGTGGACCCCAATATCTGCACCTTGTTATATGGTGAACACTGCCATCTAGTGGACTCCAATATCTGCACCTTATTACATGGTGAACACTGCCATCTAGTGGACCCCAATATCTGCACCTTGTTATATGGTGAACACTGCCATCTAGTGGACCCCAATATCTGCACCTTATTATATGGTGAACACTGCCATCTAGTGGACTCCAATATCTGCACCTTATTATATGGTGAACACTGCCATCTAGTGGACTCCAATATCTGCACCTTATTATATGGTGAACACTGCCATCTAGTGGACCCCAATATCTGCACCTTGTTATATGGTGAACACTGCCATCTAGTGGACCCCAATATCTGCACCTTATTATATGGTGAACACTGCCATCTAGTGGACCCCAATATCTGCACCTTATTATATGGTGAACGCTGTCATCTAGTGGACCCCAATATCTGCACCTTATTATATGGTGAACACTGCCATCTAGTGGACTCCAATATCTTCACCTTATTGTATGGTGAACACTGCCATCTAGTGCGTTTTTTTTTTTTTTTGGGCTATAAACAAAAAAAAAGCAACAATTTAAAAAAGAAAATAATATATATATATATATTTTACTTTTTGCTATAAAACATATCCAATAATAAAAAAATAAATAAATAAAATGTCTGCATTAATGTTGGCCAATATGTATTCTGCTATATGTTTTTTGTAAAAATCCCAATAGGCGTATATTGATTGGTTTATGTGAATGTTATAGTTTCTACAAACTATGGGATATATTTATGGAATTTGTATTTATTTTATTTTTTATATACTTGTATTGGTGGCGATCAGTGACTTATAATGGGACTGCGATATTGCGGCGGACAATCTGACACTTTGCAGGAACCAGTGACACTAATACAGTGATCAGTGCTAAATTCCATGTTCTTGAGGAACCCCCTTTTGCTAAATAAGTTTCTACCTACAGCTCACAGTACATTGGCACGATCAATAAATAAAAGATATTTCCACATAAAAGGGAATGTGGCGTAACCTCGTGTAGTTGACATCTGGGGAAGATAAATAAACGAAAACCGCCACAATTTTTTTCAGTAATTTTCTTCAACTAAATAATTGCAGCAGAAAAGAAAGGCAGACAGTGAAAAGTTTGGTGTTCTCTTCCAGTGGTCGGTGTACAAATGATCACTAGGTGGGAGCACCAACCACTGTTCTCTAATCAGGAAACCCCTCAACAACCTCAGGAGGAACTCTAGGGCAGACCTCAAATTTTCCACTCGCATTCTCGCATTTTGCGAGTGGAAAATGAGGTCTGGCGAGGAGCTGGGCGGCCTAGGAGTGAGGGGGGGGCGAGCACTGCGGTGGGCGGGGTTGATCGGGAGCTGTTCTCTGAGCGATCACCCCGATGGCAGAGAGCACGGATGTCTGTACTGAGGGGGGGTGTCTGTACTGAGGGGGGGTGTCTGCACTGAGGGGGGAGTGTATGTACTAATGGGGGTCTGCACTGTGGTGGGGGGTGTCTGTACTGATGGGGGTATGCACTTGGGTGGGGGTGTCTGTACCGATGGGGGGTCTGCACCGGGTGACACGAGCCCTAGTGACGCCACTGTGGTCATGATCTGGCCGCCAATGGGAGCACGATTAATCTTCAATGGGGGAAAAATATGTCTTCAATGGGGGACACAGTGAGTCTTCAATGGGGGACACAGCGAGTCTTCAATGGGGGACACAGCGAGTCTTCAATGGGGGACACAGCGAGTCTTCAATGGGGGACACAGCGAGTCCGCAATGGGGGACACAGCGAGTCCGCAATGGGGGACACAGCGAGTCCGCAATGGGGGACACAGTGAGTCCGCAATGGGGGACACAGCGAGTCCGCAATGGGGGACACAGTGAGTCCGCAATGGGGGCACAGTGAGTCCGCAATGGGGGCACAGTGAAGCTGCAATGTGGGGCACAGTGAGGCTGCAATGTGGGGCACAGTGAGGCTGCAACGTGGGGCACAGTGAGGCTGCAACGTGGGGCACAGTGAAGCTGCAACGTGGGGCACATTGAGACTGCAATATGGGGCACAGTAAACCTGCATTAATGAGCACAGGTGAGGCTGTGCTGAGGGGAACTGATAAAGTTGTTGTTAATATTTATTTCTGTAACTTAATTCTGCATAAAACATTTACAAGTGTAATTTTATGAGATAATTTATGAGGGCGTGATTAGCGGCATAATTAGGGGTGGGGCAGGGTAGGGGTTGGGTTGGGCAACTGGTGGCGAGTAATCCTTAAGGCCTGGCTAGTGGCTCAAGACTTGAAATTTTGAGCCCTGCTCTAGGGGGTTCCATGGAAACCAGTGTGAGAACCACTGATCTGCACCTATTTATATGGTGAACACTGCCATCTAGTGGACTCCAATATCTGCACCTTATTATATGGTGAACACTGTTATCTAGTGGACTCCAATATCTGCACCTTATTATATGGTGAACACTGCCATCTAGTGGACTCCAATATCTGCACCTTATTATATGGTGAACACTGCCATCTAGTGGACTCCAATATCTGCACCTTATTATATGGTGAACACTGCCATCTAGTGGACTCCAATATCTGCACCTTATTATATGGTGAACACTGCCATCTAGTGGACTCCAATATCTGCACCTTATTATATGGTGAACACTGCCATCTAGTGGACTCCAATATCTGCACCTTATTATATGGTGAACACTGCCATCTAGTGGACTCCAATATCTGCACCTTATTATATGGTGAACACTGCCATCTAGTGGACTCCAATATCTGCACCTTATTATATGGTGAACACTGCCATCTAGTGGACTCCAATATCTGCACCTTATTATATGGTGAACACTGCCATCTAGTGGACTCCAATATCTGCACCTTATTATATGATGAACAGTGAAACATAAAATAATGCCGAAGTCACTATTCTACACCCCTGGTGCTTTTACTGCCATGATCACCAATAGGGGGGGGGGTTAACCCTTTTACTGCCATGACCACCACCTATGTGTGTGGGGGGGGGGGGGTCTACGGAGGTTAACTTTTGCTGCGATTACCACCAATGCAGGAGGAGAAGGGGGAGGAGGGGAGTTCACTTTTGCTGCTATGACCACCAATGTGAGGGGTACATTTTGCTGTCTCCAACGCTCGAAGGGGGTAGTTAAATTTCGCTGCCACTGTGGGGGGAGGGGGGAGGTTCATAGTACAGTCACCAGTAGTACGGACACCAGTGCTGTTGGCTATTATTGCAGAAAACTTTTGTCTTTTTTTTTACACTGTAACTTAAAAGCTTTCAATAAAGTTTTTTGGTTTTTTTTACTGTAAAAAAAAAAAAAAGTCACAAATCACTACAAGTATCTCCTTTTTTAGGGAATAGCAAGTACCAATAAATAAGAAAAACAGCAGTGCAGAGCTGTGTAACTCTCAGGACTGGATGGACAGAGATATATTCAGCCTTCATGGCCATTCTACCTGAAACCGGACTACCCCGGCCTTACTGACTCGCCACGCCCGGGTAGGGTTTCCGGACGCGAGCGCTGAGGTCACTGAGCAGAAGATGACGCAGAATTGTAAACAAAACAACTAAAAGCACTTTTACTTATCTTCTCCCCTCCCCAGCAGATGGCGCTCTCCTTTACGTTTCAGCGCTCTGATTTGTGGGCGGGGCCCTCGCTGTCCTACAATGTAGGAATAATGGTCCTGCATTGTCTGTGATGACATCACAGCTGTGACCGCCGGCCGGAGCGCCAAAGAGATTTCAGGAGACCGGTGATATTGAAGGAGGAGCCTGCGGGAGTGAGGGATGGGCAAGCAAAAGCCCTTTAAATTGCTACTCAGGGCAAAAATTTGTATTTAACCCTTGCAGTTCAAAGTACAGGGGGAGGTGCCAGAGATAAGGTGGTATGGCAGAGAAAGACATCCAAAAACCAAAATGAGATGGCCATTGGATGCCGCCATCTTGGATGTGATGTCAGCAGACTCAACGGACAGTCTAGAGCAGGGGTAGGCAACCTTGGCACCCCAGATGAAATGTAGTTTCAAAACATCTGGGGTGCCAAGGTTCGCCCATCACTGGCCATGAGACACTCCCAGAAGAGGAGGGGCTAAGATGTTTAAGGAGGAAGGAGCTGGGGCATGAGACACTCCCAGAAGAGGAGGGGCTATTATGTGTAAGGAGGAAGGAGCTGGGCCATGAGACACTCCCAGAATAGGAGGGGCTAATGATGTGTAAGGAGGAAGGAGCAGGGGCATGAGACACTCCCAGAAGAGGAGGGGCTATGTGTAAGGAGGAAGGAGCTGGGCTATGAGACACTCCCAGAAGAGGAGGGGCTATGATGTGTAAGGAGATGGGAGCTGGGCTAGCACAGTCAAAACTTAGACACTCCCAGAATAGGAAGGGCTATGATGTGTAAGAAGGAATAAGCTGGACCAGCACAGGCAGTAATTAGACACTCCCAGAAGAGGAGGGGCTGTGGTGTGTAAGAAGCTGGGCCATGAGACACTCCCAGAAGAGGAGGGGCTAAGATGTTTAAGGAGGAAGGAGCTGGGGCATGAGACACTCCTAGAAGAGGAGGGGCTATTATGTGTAAGGAGGAAGGAGCTGGGCCATGAAACACTCCCAGAATAGGAGGGGCTATTATGTGTAAGGAGGAAGGAGCTGGGCCATGAGACACTCCCAGAAGAGGAGGGGCTAAGATGTTTAAGGAGGAAGGAGCTGGGGCATGAGACACTCCCAGAAGAGGAGGGGCTATTATGTGTAAGGAGGAAGGAGCTGGGCCATGAGACACTCCCAGAATAGGAGGGGCTAATGATGTGTAAGGAGGAAGGAGCAGGGGCATGAGACACTCCCAGAAGAGGAGGGGCTATGTGTAAGGAGGAAGGAGCTGGGCTATGAGACACTCCCAGAAGAGGAGGGGCTATGATGTGTAAGGAGATGGGAGCTGGGCTAGCACAGTCAAAACTTAGACACTCCCAGAATAGGAAGGGCTATGATGTGTAAGAAGGAATAAGCTGGACCAGCACAGGCAGTAATTAGACACTCCCAGAAGAGGAGGGGCTGTGGTGTGTAAGAAGCTGGGCCATGAGACACTCCCAGAAGAGGAGGGGCTAAGATGTTTAAGGAGGAAGGAGCTGGGGCATGAGACACTCCTAGAAGAGGAGGGGCTATTATGTGTAAGGAGGAAGGAGCTGGGCCATGAAACACTCCCAGAATAGGAGGGGCTATTATGTGTAAGGAGGAAGGAGCTGGGCCATGAGACACTCCCAGAATAGGAGGGGCTATGATGTGTAAGGAGGAAGGATCTGGGCCATGAGACACTCCCAGAATAGGAGGGGCTATTATGTGTAAGGAGGAAGGAGCTGGGCCATGAAACACTCCCAGAATAGGAGGGGCTATTATGTGTAAGGAGGAAGGAGCTGGGCCATGAGACACTCCCAGAATAGGAGGGGCTATGATGTGTAAGGAGGAAGGATCTGGGCCATGAGACACTCCCAGAATAGGAGGGGCTAATGATGTGTAAGGAGGAAGGAGCAGGGGCATGAGACACTCCCAGAAGAGGAGGGGCTATGTGTAAGGAGGAAGGAGCTGGGCTATGAGACACTCCCAGAAGAGGAGGGGCTATGATGTGTAAGGAGATGGGAGCTGGGCGAGCACAGTCAAAACTTAGACACTCCCAGAATAGGAAGGGCTATGATGTGTAAGAAGGAATAAGCTGGACCAGCACAGGCAGTAATTAGACACTCCCAGAATAGGAGGGGCTATGATGCGTAAGAAGCTGGGCCATGAGACACTCCCAGAAGAGGAGGGGCTATGATGTGTAAGGAGGAAAGAGTTGGGGCATGAGACACTCCCAGAAGAGGAAGGGCTATGATGTGTAAGAAGGAATAACCTGGACCAGCACAGGCAGTAATTAGACACTCCCAGAAGAGGAGGGGCTTTGACGTGTAAGGAGGAAGGAGCTGGGCCAGCACAGGCAGCAATTAGACACCCCCAGAAGATGAGTGGCTATGATGGATTTTTTTTTTTTGTGATTATGTCTGGAGTTGGTCTATAAAAGCTCATGGCAATTAATTGGGGGGAGTTAGACTGTAAAGGAAACATGCAGAGAAACAAATAGGCTGCCCTAGATGAGCTTTCCTTTAGAAGATGCTAGATCCCTGGCTGTTATACTGATCCAAGCACTGCAATACTTTGAGTCATTGATCCGGGAAAAAATATAAAGACCAGAAATTCAGAAATAAATCAGCTATAGCGGCTTCCATAGATCTGTCGGTGGCGGATTCCTGTAAATACCAAAAGAAGACAGAAATAACAGACCGGACGGCCCAGACATGCTGACACCTGGACACCAACAGCTGAGCTTGGTGTTACCTGACCATGACCTTTCCTGTAGAGGTGTCACCTATACGTGACTATACATTCCATTCATACATTATTGATAGAAGAAAAGGTTCTTTAAATAACTCATCTGTGTTCCAAGAAGTCCCTATCAGTTACACCAATCATAAATCATTCCTCGGGTCTGGAAGGAGATCAAGTGTTGATCTTAAGTCTGGTCCTTACTATGGCCTGGGACCCAAGGAAAACCTCCTTCCACACTCTACATGTTATGGGCGTTAGCTAAGCTCTCGGGTTTGGGTGGAGTTGAAGTTTTGATCCCAAGACTGGTCCCTAGTATGGACTGGGATGCTGCTACGCCGAGTAAATAGATACCTAACATGTCACGCTTTAAAATTGCGCACACTCATGGAATGGCGCCAAACTTTGGTACTTAAAACTCTCCATAGGCGACGCTTTAATTTTTTTTACAGGTTACCAGGTTAGAGTTACAGAGGAGGTCTAGTGCTAGAATTGTTGCACGCGCTCTAACGCACGCGGCGATACCTCACATATGTGGTTTGAACGGCGTTTACATATATGGGCGGGACTTACGTGTGCGTTCGCTTCTGATCGCGAGCTACCGGGGACAGGGGCGTTTAATTTTTTTTTTTATTATTTTTTTTTTTTTTTACTTTTTTTTTAAAATTATTTTTACACTAATTTAACTTTTTTTTTTGATCACTTTTATTCCTATTACAAGGAATGTAAACATCCCTTGTAATAGGAATGGTGTGTGATAGGTCCACTTTATTGAGAGATGCGGGATCAATAGGACCCCACATCTCTCCTCCAGGCTGGAAAGCATGAGATCGTGAAAATTTTTCACTGATCTCATGTTTCGTAGCCACAATGGCGGCTTTGTTTACATCTGAGGACCCGGGCGTGACGTCATCACATCGCGCCCGGGCCTCCGACGGTCATAGAGATGACTGGTGACCATCTGGTCACCAGTCATCTCTATGCTTGTCACGTGACCCACCACCGGCAGATTCTCTCCGGGTCCCCGATGGCATAGGAGAGCCCGGAGAAGCACCGGATGGTGGCGGGATGTCCCCTCCTGCCGCCTATAAGAACGATCAAGCGGCGCTATGATTGTTCTTATGGTGCACAGAATCGCCGGCACAACAAAAGCCTAGCTCTCTAGCTCTCTAGCCACAGGCATCATTCAGATATCCCCCCACAAAGCCGAGGACGTCATATGACGTCCACCCAGGATGGGAGATCCCATCTGTGGACATCATTTGACTATGGCTGGGTAGGGAAGTGGTTAAGCTTTGACAATAAAACCTGGAAAATGACTGGTTACTATCAAAAAATATGTGGTAGAATCTGCACTTATGGGGAGAACAATACATAAACAGCTGTGCACTTTGCCTTGATACCTGACATTCAACACAAGTATAAATCCAAACAGGGCAGCGCTTAAGGTTTGCAAGACAGAAATGATAACGGACATAATTGCTTATGAATGAGTAATCAATATCACAATAATCATATAGCAACAAAATTAATGTGTGACTTGAATATAAATAGCAAAAAAATATATATAAAAAAGGCCAAAAAGAAAAACTCCTAATGTGTGAAAGTTTGCAGTCCCACATGTCGTGATGGAAATGAGAATTCCTAAAGCAGCCAATGTGGCACCATCCACTCTCATGCAAAGCTTACCAGAAGGATTGTGACCTCCTGATAAGAGTGGGGTGAACACATTGCCAACATAAGGAAAGGTTTCCCGAGACATAGCGTGTGAAAACACTATGCTTTGACACATAAGCACACCGCTGGTACTACTTTTATTGCCCTAGAAAAATATATCCCCAACTGGAAGGGCAGTAATGCGAAAAGGAAAAAATCCAAAGAAGAAACCAGCTGGATATACGAACTTAAAACGTATTCCCCTCTAGGTTTAAATATAGAGTGGGATATAATCTGCGTCATTAATAATAGTTGATACTGTTACCATACTGAGGTTGGTATTCATTAGGGACTTGAGAGTGGTCAGTATGTGCTTATTTACAATAGTAAGATCGGCATCATTAGTCAAGAAATGATCTTCACAGGAGAACTCCAAAGCAATTGCCAAAAGGAAATGATAGCCACGGCCTCCTCTGTGATTAGCAATAACTCCACTATACTTCAGCTCAACCGAGCAGGGTCAAGGTATGGTGTGGGGAACATGTTAAAACTAAATAAAAATGTTCCGCATTGGTCACTGGCTTTTACATAAAATTGTAAAGCCAGACAGTTTAACCACTTGACCTTCGGAAGATTTACCCCCTCTCATGACCAGGCCATTTTTTTGTGATACGGCACTGCGCTACTACTACTGTAATTGCACGAACGTGCGACGTTGTACCCAAATAAAAATTATGTATTTTTTTTCCACAAATAGAGCTTTCTTTTGGTGAAATTTCAATTTTTGTGCTATAAACAAAAAACAGCACAAATTTAAAAACAAAAAAAAAACAAACAATATTTCTTACTTTCTATATAAAACACATCCAATGATTTAAAAAAAAAAAAAATCAAATTTCTTCATAAAATGAGGCCAATATGTATTCTGCTACATATTTTTGGTCAAAAAAAAAATCGTAATACGTGTATATTGATTGGTTTACGCTAACGTTATACCGTCTACAAACTATGGGATATATGCTGGAATTTTTATTTTTTCATACCAATAATGTCGGCGATCAGTGACTGACAGAGGGACTGCGATATTGCGTCGGACACATCGGACACTAAGACACCTTTCACACCGGGGCGGTTTGCAGGCGCTATTGCTTAAACCGACCTGAAACAGCGGCTGCTGCTTCTCCAGTGTGAAAGCCCGAGAGCTTTCACACTGGAGCGGTGCGCTAGCAGGATGGAAAAATAGTCCTGCTAGCAGCATCTTTGGAGCGGTGTGTTTATCGCTCCTGCCCATTGAAAGCAATGGGGCACTGCGGCTATACCGCTTTGCAGTGGTTTTTAACCCTTTTTCGGCCGCTAGCAGGGGGCGTAAAACCGCCCCGCTAGCAGCTGAATAGCGCCGTGAAATTAGCTGTAAATCGACGCTAAAAATAGCAGTGCTTTACCTCCGACGCCGCTCCCGCCCCAGTGTGAAAGGTGCCTAAGTGACACTTTGTGGGAATCAGTGACCAGTGCTAAAAATATGCACTATTACTGTACTAATGACAATGGTTGGGAAGGGGCTAAACATCTAGAGCGATAAAAGGGTTAAATGTGTGCCTGGCCAGTGAATACTCACAGCAGAAGCGGACTGCCAGTGACTAGTGTGCACCCCCTGCAGGTGGAAGTGCAGGATCACACACACACACATATATATATATATATATATATATACACACACACACACACATACACACATACACGTGATCCAGCGCACAGCTGCCGCCCTGTAGCATTAAAACTACTATAGGGCGGTCAGCAAGTGGTTCATAGTTAAAAATACACTCGCATATATGCGGGTACACAAGCGTGTGTGCATGGCTCATCCCTGCGCGTTTCGTCATAATTGATGTCATCAGGGGCATGCACACACGCCGACCCACACCATTATATAGGGCAAGTGACTGAGGGGGATCGCTGCTATTGGTTAATGGACCACCAAAGAAAAAGGAAAGAGACTACTCATCAGAAAGGCACAAAGAAAACCCACAGCTGACTCATTACAGCATAGAGACCCTTTATAATAAATAGCGCCATCATGTGGTAAAAAAAAAGACAAAAATTTCCAACAAGAAATTAAATAGAAATTAGAAATAATAGTAAATATTCAATTTCTACTCAATCAATTAATGACAAAAAAACCTTAATTGGAAAAGCAATTATTCTTGGCCCAGCAGTATATACACCTAGTAACATCAAAATTGAAACATTAAAAACGAATTAAAATTAAATTAATATACAATAATAAAAATAAACATCACATATAGAATATAATAGATATTTTATACAAATATTAAACTGAAAAAAATATGGTTTAAAATTAAAATACATCACAAAGCAACAAATTTGATGTAAATACCCCAACAATAAAAAAAATCCATAAAAGTCCCTGATGAATACCAACCTCAATATGGTAAAGTATCAACTATTATTAATGAATGAGTTTATATCCCACTCTATATTTAAACCTAGAGGGGTATATGTTTTAAGTTGGTATATCCAGCTGGTTTCTGCTCTGGATTTGCTTCTTTTTTGCATTACTACCCTTCCAGTTGGGGATATATTTTTCTAGGGCAATAAAAGTAGTACCAGCGGGGTGCTTATGTGTCAAAGCATAGTGTTTTCACATGCTATGTCACAGGAAGATTTTCATTATGTTGTCAATGTGTTCACCCCACTCTTATCAGGGGGTCACTATCATTCTGGTAAGCCCTGCATGAGAGTGGATGGTGTCACCTTGGCTGCTTTAGGAATTCTCATTTCCATCACAGCATATGGGACTGCAAACATTCACTCATTAGGAGTTTCTTTCTTTTTGGACTTTATATATTTATTTTGTTAATAGGTTACTATGCAGGAATGCAACAGTTAGTTTTAGTAAATCTGCCCCATACTGACAGACAGTAAAATACACGGACACAACTTATTTATTTTTTGGGGATAGAAAGGACCCTCTAGACCCCCTGTCAGGTTTTCATTGATGTCTATGCTTCCATTAGGGAGATTCATCCTCTCTATTTGTCCTGTTATCACCGAGAGTGAAAGAAAATCTCAAATTTTGGGTTGTTACCCGAACAGGAATAGAGGAGAAGTCTTCCAATGAGTACACTAGTTCTGGTGACAACCAGATATTTCCTCTCACTTTCTGTTGTGGCTATGCCATCTGTGTCCCATTGGGGATATTTCCCTTCATTCCTGTCCCATAGCCACAACAGGAAGTGAGAGGGAATCCCCGGTTGTCACCAGAACTAGTGTCCCCATTGGAAGCTTTCCCCTCTATTCCTGTTCTGGTGAAAACCCACATTTTGGGACTTTCTTTGACTTTTGGTGATAAACAGTCACCAGGACAAATAGAGAGGATGAATCTCCCCAACAAGGGGCACAGAGCAATAAAAAACTGATAGGGGTTTTAATCCCTCTCCACTCCATCCAAAAACAAAAAAAAAAGAAAAGAGTGGTGCAGTATTTTTTGAGCAATTTTTTCCACGCACATCACCAAAGCACATGTTGGGGAACAACACTTTTTGCTTTCTCTGGCACTGGGACTACATTGTCCCTGGCCTGGCCGGACCCCTTTAAAGGCAAAGAGCCTTTAGTAAATACACCCCAATATGTCAGGGACCAATACCTCCTCCACATGCACGCTATTGGGGGAATGTGGTGCACACAGAATCTGGTGCAGCTGTGCATAGCAACCAATCAGCTTCTAGATTTTAGACTTCGTTCACATTAGTGCGGCTTGTCATGCGACTTTGAACACAAAGTCACAGTGCATTCCAATCTATGTGACCTAAAGTTGCAGTGACTTTGACTGGAGTGCCCCAGAGTGTAAAGTCATACTAGTGTGAACGGAGCCTTATTGTCAAAGCCTAAATGAACAAGTAGAAGTTAGCAGCTGATTGGTTACTATGCACAGCTGCACCAGTTTTAGTAAATATCCCACCTACAGTATATGTCCAAATATCTTGTATACCATTCAAGCCAAATTCATGTTGGTGGCATGCTGGATAACTTGGAGTCTGGACAGAAAGACATGAACGATGGCTTACCTATATCTCATGCCTGTCTTGCGGGCGGTGCAGTTGTCCAAGGACAGCCCGTGCATCTTCAGGAACTCCTCCATGTTCTTGGCGTGTGCCGCCACCCTGACATCGCGGAGGCGCTGCAGCTCCACCGCATCCACCTGATGGACCTGGTTAATGCCCCAGTCCGAGTGGTACCTACTGAGCACGCTTTTCAAGCTCCCGCTGTATGACATAGACAGCATCTTGCTGTCCGGCCTGGGAATCTGTGGATTTTCAGGATGGACAGATTTAGACGGCACACGGGTCCGCTTAACGGACGAGACTCTGTAGTCATTACAGGTGGCTCTCTGAGTAACAAACATAATTTCCGAGCTTGTGATCAAAGAACGAAGCTCGAAGGAGAACAATAACGAAAAAAAAAAGATAAAAAAAAAAAAAAGAAGGAAACTTTTAAAAGCAAAAACGTGCCAAGACAGCTGGAGAGCCGACTAATTAATGGACCTTTCTATCCTCTCTTTGTCCGGGACGCCAAAGAGACATGTACACATGCATGTCATTGGTCACCGGATCCCGAATAGGTAAATGGATCTAGTCTCAAGAACTTAGGTAAAATAATGCAAGGTGAACTTGATAGGTCCCAACAAAGATAACGTAGTAAACTACAGTCACTTAAGAAGCAAAATAAAAAAAAGAAGGGGAGCTCTTCATGCATAACATAATGCATCGTGCTAGTTAGACTTTCAGGACATGCAGATTAAATAATATCCAACACGGCTCAACAGATGGGGTTACATTCCTGAAATACAAATATGTTCTACAAGAGTTTTATTTTTTTATTTTATTAGATTGTCTTCAGAATGTCTTACAGATATAATAGTTTAGTGATACCATGAAATAAATCCTCCAGTATTTCTAAAGTGTTCAGTCAAAGAGGGAGCTTATCAATTCTCTGGTCTTCACGGTCTTCCCATATTTTCATTTGGCAGATGTACTTTGTTACTTGTTATGATTCTATCCTAGGGTCCTCCAAATGGTTTTCTACGGGACCCTGAATACAACCAGGGATTTCGTTAACCTTTTAACGCAGCAGCAGCCTGGCACTGAATGCCTTTTGCTATAGCCCCAAAAGAGTAGATGTACACCAGGGGTGCCCAACCATTTCAAGAGCGGGGACCATTTAAGCGACTTGGTAACCGGTCGAGGGCCACAATGAGTGGAGCGGGCGGATGACATGCATACTGCAGAGCAGACAGCGACGCAGCCCACTCTACTCTATGGGCCCTCCGGTCTGATCTGCCCAGACGGAAGGGGACGGATCCCCTTCTTTTTTTTTTTTTTTTTAGCGGATCGAATTGGAGGTAGGCAGGTGTAAATGGACACAAGTCCGTTTTCATCTGCCGCTCCATAGAGGTGAATGGAGGGTCCAATTGGGTCGGACTGATCCTGTGAAAGGGGCCTAAGGCTGCTTTCACACTGATGTGCTGCAGTTTACCCACACTGTGCGTGCAGTGCAGTGCGCACCTGCGGCTTTCCTGTGGGTTAGCTGCACTTTTCTATAGATTTCTATTATATTCTGCAGGTGTGGTGCACTTTCAGAAGGCAAATCAAACCTGCAGGTAATTACAGAAGTCTACGGCTCAGTGCAGGTAACCCGCAGGCACACTGTGCTACACCTGCGGATCAGTTTAAAAGCAGCCCAGTAACCAATGCAGAAGATATGCCCATATATAAATTATATATATATACATACACACACACATACACTGTGATTTTAGTAATGAACTGACCTATAATAACCGAAAATAAGTCAGGCAGAGCACATTTGGTATCACTCCGCCTGTGACAGGAGCGGGTGCTATACAGGAAGCATTGGCTTATGCGTCTCTGCTCCGCAGCCCCTTGCTTCCTCTACTTCTCGTTTCATTCACAACACTAATACTCTGGGATAAAGGGCTAGGAACACAAGATCTGGGCTTGCCAACCCACCATCACAGAGCAGGAGGTCGCGGGCCACATCTGAGGGCTCCGCGGGCCACTGGTTGGGCACACCTGCTGTACACCCTAACTAAATTACATTTAGTGTGCTAAAGTACTGTGTATTAACACAAACAAAATAAAATATTGTTTTGGCCCTTTTTTTTGCATTTCACTGTTAAACTCCTGCAGCCTCATGGCAGCCACTTCATGTCTACATGCACATGCAAATGCAGTAGGGTCCACGGAAGGGAGTTCATAGAAAATTGATTGAGACCAGACTTTCAGGGAGTTTTCATGGATGTCGTTCTTCATTATAAAGGGGTGGTATGCATCATAGGCACAAAATCTTACAACCAAGGTTTGTAGTTACAGTAGGGTAAGCAAGGTAGAGTCAACTGAAGAGAGTTTATAGGAAACTCCTGTAAAACCAGACATTTTTAGGGAATTATCATGGGTGCTGATCTACGTCATGGGCGGAAATGCGGAATGGTATAAACCATGGGCAATGGACTCTACTTTGACTACATTATCTGTAACTACAAACCCTGGTTATAAGGTTTTGTGCCCATGGCATAGACCACCGCCTCATTTCCCCTCAGGAAGTAGACCAACACCAATCAGAAAGGCCTGATCTCCATGGGTTTTCTATGAACTCACTTCAGTGATAAAACAGGAAGAAGTTCTGGACAGCCGCAGTCCAAAAAAGATTTTGCCTTTTATTAAAAAAAATTAAATCAAAAATACATGCCACAGCAGAACGGACAGAAGAGCTGACGCGTTTCACACCAAACATTGTTTAGTCATAGCTATGACTAAGTACTGTTTGTTAGTGTGAAACACGTCAGATCTTCTGTCCGTTCTGCTGTGGTATGTATTTTTGATTACATTTTTTAAATAAAAGGCAAAAACTTTTTTGGAGTGCGGCTGTCGAGAACTTCTTCCTGTTTTATTGCTACGTGCATTGCCAGCACCTGGGCTTCTAAACTGAAGGAGAGGTTTTCAACTTTGTTTGACCTAACTAGAGTGGTGATATCCCCTCCCCTATCTTGATTCCTGGATTTTGCACAACTCACTTCAGTGGTCTGGTCTTCTTAGGGTTTTTATAAACTCACTTCAGTGAACCCTACCTAGCTTACCCTACTGTAACTTCACTATGAACCTTGGTGGTAAGGTTTTGTGCCAATGACATAGTCTACCCCCTCGTGACGTAGATAGACATCCGTGACAATGCACAAAAGGTCTGGTCCTCATGGGTTTTCTATACACTCACTTGAGTGGACCCTACCTTGAAGACTAGACCTTTATGGAGTCACAAATGTCTATCTCCAGTATGTAATGAGGGGGTAGACTACGTCATGGGCATAAAACCTTACAACCAAGGTTCATAGCTACATTAGGGTAAGCAAGGTATGGTCCATTGAAGTGAGTTCAAAGGAAATCTATGGAGCCCAGACCTTTAGGGAGTTGTCATAGGTGTTGGTCTGCTTTATGAGAAGAAAGGAATTGGTGGTCTATGCCATGGACACAAAACCCTACAACCAAGGTTTGTAGTTACAGTAGGGTAAGCAAAAACATCCACTGAAGTGAGTTCATAGAAGACCTATGAAGACCAGACCTTTTCAGAGTTGTCACTGATATCTTTCTATGTCATGAGGGGGCAGACTACATCAATCATGAGCACAAAGCCTTAAAACCAAGGTTCACAGATATAGTATGGTAGGCAAGGAAAGGTCCACTGAATGGAGGTAATAGAAAACACGTGGAGACTAGACCTTTAGGGAATCATCATAAGTGTCAGCCTATGTCATGAGAAAAAATGGGCGATGGTATATGCTATGGGCACAAAACTTTAAATTCAAGGCTTGCACTTACAGTAATGTAAGCAAGGTAGGGTCCACTAAAATGAATTCATAGGAAACACATGCAGACTACATCATAAGTGGCTGGTCTACGTCATGTGCACACAACCTTACAACCAAGGTTTGTTATACAGTAGGCTTAGCGAGGTAGGGTCCACTAAAGTGAGTTTATAGGAAACCCATAGAGACCAGACCTTTGGAGAATTATTGTCAGTGTTGGTCTACGTTATAGAAGAAATGGGGGGATGGTCTACACCATGGGCAGAAAACCCTACAACCAAGATTCATAGTTACAATAGCAAGACCTTTAGATCAGAGGCGTAGCTTGAAGCTTGTGGGCCCCGATGCAAAAGTTGACCGGGCCCCTGGACTGTTCTCACCCTGAGCTCCTCTCCATTCAGTAAATGGCTCACACCTTGTCCACAGCCAATGAGAATGGAGGGGTGTGGACCATGAAAGGCAAAGTGGAAGCCCAGTACTGGAGCGTGGCTGTGGGGCCCTTGGGCAGATCGGAGCTGGACTTTGTGGAGGATATGATAATATGACAGGGAGGCTGCAGGGGCCCCCTGGATCTAGGGGTGGGGTTGCGATTGTGACCCCTGCAACCCCTTATGCTATGCCCATGCTTTAGAGAGTTATTACAGATATTGGTCTATGGCATGGGCACAAAATCATAAAACCAAGGTTCATAATTACAGTAGGGTAAGCATGCTAGGGTCCACTGAAGTGAGTTCATAGGAAACACATCGAAACCAGAACTTTAGGGAAATATCATGGGAGTCGGTCTACACCATGGGGGAAGAGAGGGGCAGGTCTTTGCCATGGGCACAAAACTTTACAATTAAGGTTCAAAGTTACAGCTGGCCAGACCTTAGGCAGTTATTACAGATACAGGTCTACTGCATGGGCACAAAATGTTAAAACCAAGGTTCATAGTTACAGTAGGATAGGCAAGGTAGAGTACACTGAAGTGAATTCATAGGAAACCCATGGAGACCAGACCTTTAGGGCGTTTTCATGGGAGTCATTTGGAATACTTGAGGGATTTTCATTATTCATAAAACCATTTAGTTGGATATTGACCTCATACAAAAAAAATGATTAAAGGTCTTTTATAAAGTCTGGACAGTGTGGAAAACCGTTAAAACTTATCCATTTTTTTTTCTTTTTTTGCTATCTGTATCTCTGCTGGGATGATTCAGCCTCTCCGTTTGTCTTAATTCTTCCTCTGTTTGTCATGATGACCATGGTCACTGTCTCACTTGTAGCAAAGGGTTTGTCCTCACTTTGAACAGATTTCCTTCTACTTCCTGCGGCATCTACAAGACAGGAAGTGAAAGGAAATCCCCCCTTCCCCAAATAAAAATTACAGCCGTTTTTAAACATTCCATAATTAAAAGAAAACTTCTGGCCTTAAATACACTTTAAAGGCACAAGACAAACTGATCCTTCTTGTATTTTGAAAGCCACCCATTCTGAATAATTTCCATTATAACTTGTTTACCATCTTTCAACCAGCTGCCTAATTATACTATATATTGCTATTCTCAGTGAAGACATTACTTTGATCTCAGCCTGGCCACCTTCGTTGTAGAAGATAATGTTCGTCAGTTAATCCAATACTTTGTTCGGTAATCAGAGGAAAGGCACAGAAATGTCATCGGGACACAGATGCTAATTGAGGATTGTTTTCTTCCAAGAAAACAGAATGCGACTGACCTAAGACCGCGTTTTCCAAGTTCACCAACGGGCAAAGAGCAACCGTGAGTAATCTGTATACAAAAATATAACACAGCACAACGATAACCTCTAATAACTACCGTATATACTCGAGTATATGCCGAGTTTTTCAGAAAAAAATTTTGTGCTGAAAATGCCCCCCTCGGCTTATACTCGAGTCACCTTTTTGTGCCTGATCTCCCGGACTTTGGGGACCCGGAACCAGCCGGTTGTAGGTCCGCTGGACCCCAAACCTGGCACATATGTAGCCACACTCTTCCTCTACAAGTGTGCAAAGTTTGTTGCCTGGGGGACCTACGGCCGGGGAGCACCGATTTTTCAAACACGGGCACCCCTTCCATAGACTCCAATGTTAAACGGCCATTTCTCGGGTGACTTTGGGGACCCGGTACTGCCCGGTTTTAGGTCCGCTGGACCCCAAACTTGGCACATATGTAGCCACATCTGACCCCCAGGCTACAGTTTGGAGTTTACTGGTCTAGTGGGACCTTAAAGCGGTAGTAAACCGCTACAAACAAGAAAAGAAACGGGGCCCCCTGCAGATTTTTGCGCCTGATCTCCTGAACATCCCCTGGACCCCAAACTTGGCACACATGTAGCCCCACTCTTTCTCTACAAGTGTGCAAAGATTGTTGTCCGGGGGAACCTACGGCCAGGGAGCACCGATTTTTCAAAGCCGGGCACCCCTTCTATAGACTCCCATGTTAAATGTCAGTCTAGTCATGGACACAGAGAGGCATGGACACAGAGAGGCATGGGCACAGTGAGGCATGGGCACAGTGAGGCATGGGCACAGTGAGGCATGGGCACAGTGAGGCATGCAGATGGACACCCTAGGCTTATACTCGAGTCAATACGTTTCCCCAGTTTTTGGGGGTAAAATTAGGTGCCTCGGCTTATATTCGGGTCGGCTTATACTCGAGTATATACGGTAATTACTCTAAGAGCATGACGACGACTCACCCAGGAGGTCATAAAAGAACCCAGAACAACATCTAAAGACCTGCCGGCCTCACTTGCCTCAGGTAAGGTTGGTGTTCATGATTGAACAATAAGAAAGAGACTGGACAAAAATGGCGTCCATGGGAGAGTTCCGAGGCCAAAGTCACTGCTGACCACAAAGACTCATCTCACATTTATCAAAAAACATCTTGATTTTGCCCAAGACTTTTGGGCAAATATTCTGTGGACTGATGAGAGAAAAGTGGAACTTTTTGGAAGGTGTGTCCCCCGTTACATCTGGCAAAAATCTAACAGCATTTCATAACAAGAACATCATCCCAACAGTGAAGCCTCGTACACACGGCCGGTTTTCTCGGCAAGAAAACAGCTGGGAGAGCTTTTTGCCGAGAAAACTGGCCGTGTGTATGGTTTCTCGTCGGGAAAACTGCCGGGAATCTCGACGAGAAAAATAGAGAACCGTGCGTGTGTATGCTTACCTGTCTCCAGGTAAACCCGCGCATCCTCGATGAGACTTTGACGCATGTGCGGTAGCTTACAAGGGTAGTGTAGGGTGAAGCAAGATGGCGGCTCGTCGTAGTCGATGACGTCACCGCGTTCTTGCCATTCAAAAGAATGGCGGTTCTTTTGAATGTGCCGTGTGTACACTCAGCGAGCAAGAAAAGCTTGCCAGGAATCCCGTCAGGAAAACCGAAGTTTTTTTTTCCTGACGGGATTCCCGGCCGTGTGTACAGGACTTCAGACATGGTAGTGTGATGGTCTGGGGCTGGGCGACTCGCCATCATTGATTGAACCATGAATACTGCGCTCTACCAGAAAATCCTGAAGGAGAATGTCCGGCCATCAGTTCCTGACCTCAAGCTCAAGCGCACTTGGGTTATGCAGCAGGACAAATGATCCAAAACGCACCAGCAAGTTCACCTCTAAATGGCTCAAAAAAACAAAACAAAATGAAGGTTTTGGAGTGGCCTAGTCAAAGGCCGAACTTAAATCTGATTGAGATGCTGTGGCATGACTTTAAACAGGCCGTTCATGCTGGAAAACCTTCCAATGAGACAAAATAAACGTTTGGAAGTGATGTCATGTGTTGTAGTGTAGTTGTATTGCATTTTCGAACGAAAACTGTACTGATTAAACGAAGACCATCCGATCTGGCATTGCATGTTAAAAAATGTCATGCATATCCGATCAAATAATATAGGATGAACTGTCCTGATTGGCTCTCGAAAGCTCTGTAGCAACGATCAGATAATTGTACGATCACTCCGAAATCTGTATTTTTCGGACGATTTTCTGATCATGTGTAAGGGGCATAAGAACACCATCCCTACAGTCACACGGAGGGGGAAACATGAGGCTTTGGGGCTGTTTCTCTGATAAAGGTCCAGGCCAACTTTGCCGCATTGAGGGGCCAATGGGCGGGGCCGTGTATTGTAAAATCTTGGATGAGAACCTTCTTCCCTCAGCCAGAACACTGAAGATGGGTCATGGATGGGTCTTCCAGCATGACAATGACCCAAAACATACCGCCAAGGCAACATAGGAGTGGCTCAAAAAGAAGCACATGATGGTCATGGAGTGGCCTAGCCGGTCCACAGACCTTAATCCTATAGAAAATGCATGGGGGGAGCTGAAACTTCGAGTTGCCAAGAAACAGCCAAGAAACCTTAAGGATTTAGAGAAGATCTGTAAAGAAGAGAGGACCAAAATCCCTCCTGAGATGTGTGGAAACCTGATCACCACCTACAAGAAACGTCTGACCTCTGTGCTTCCCAACAAGGGTTTCCCCACCAACTACTAAGGGGATCAAATACTTATTTTACTCACTGAACTGCAACTCCATTTATAACATTTGTATCATGTGTGTTTTTTTCTGGATTTTTGGTTGATATTCTGTCTCTATCATATAAAATACACCTATGATAAAAAATTAGAGACCCTTCATTTCTATGTAAGTGGGTAAATGTATAAAATCTGAAAATAATTATTTTCCCCACTGTAGGACCAACCTGAAATAATAAACTACCAGAGCCCACCTAAGGTAGTGTTCAGGTAGGGCTGGGCGATTTTGGCAAAAAAAAAAATCTGTGATTTAAAAAAAAAAAACTCGATTCACGATTCGAAGCAAGTTTTTTTTTCCTGATGAACACCGCACCAACAGGAGTTTTTAGGCGAGGCCGCGGCTTCGGCCTAGTCCGCCGCGATCCCGGGAAAAGGCCGCGGACTAGGCTGAAGCCGCGGCCTCGCCTAAAAAATCCTGCCTGCAGCTCGCCGTAATCCTGGGAAAAGGCCGCGGACTAGGCCGAAGCCGCGGCCTCGCCTAAAAAATCCTGCCTGCAGCTTGCCGTAATCCTGGGAAAAGGCCGCGAGGCTGTGACTTCGGCCTAGTCCGCGGAGCGCCGGTCCAATGAAAAAACAATTAAAAAAAAGAAAAAATCTAAAAAAATCGATTTGGTCAAAATCTGAATCGATTTGCCCTTGCAACTCGATTCAGATTTTAAATAGATTTTTTTCCCAGCCCTACGTTCAGGCTGAAGAGATCATTAAATGACCACAAGGGGGCAATATCACCATCTGAGATTGCTTCTTATTGGCTTGGATCACACCCCGCTATGCTTTCAGTTTCCGCTTCATCCTCGTTACAGGATTTTTTTATTTTTTTATTCTAAGAGCCCCATTAACAAGAGATTGAAGCTTCATATCAGCATCCTGAGCGCCTCTCAGAATCCATTACAATCGTCAGAAGTGCAGACTAATTTGCGGTGTAAGATAAGCGCACCGATGCATTTTGAAGTGTTCCTCGGCTTCACCTTACACCGATCAATAGTCATTAACCTGCGGGAGGTTCCTGTAAAGGACCGACTCTGCTTCCTGGAAGAGGAGAGGGCGGCAAAGTGTCTTCTCCAAACTGCGCTCAGACGCAGAAACATTGACCTGATCTACACATTATCCCAGCCCCCAATGGAAAACACTTTGTTTATTCAGCATAGTAAATCATATGGTGTGGGGGGGGGGGGTGAGTCTTGCAGCACTGGGGCCCTGGGTGTAATTCTTGTACACTTTTATTTTAAACCGCCCTCATACCCTCCACAGCCATCCACTGCACATACTGCCCACCCTCATACCCTCCACACCCATCCACTGCACATACTTCCCACTGTCATACCCTTCACCGCACATACTGCCTACCGTCATACCCATCCACTGCACATACTGCCCACCATCATACCCTCCACACCACATACTGCCCACCATCATACCCTCCACACCCATCCACTGCACATAATTCCCACTGTCATACCCTCCACCCCTCCAATGCACATACTGCCCACCGTCATACCCATCCACTGCACATACTGCCCACCATCATACCCCACACACCCATCCACTGCACATAGGGCACACTGTCATACCCTCCACACCCATCCACTGCACATACTTCCCACTGTCATACCCTTCACCGCACATACTGCCTACCGTCATACCCATCCACTGCACATACTGCCCACCATCATACCCTCCACACCACATACTGCCCACCATCATACCCTCCACACCCATCCACTGCACATAATTCCCACTGTCATACCCTCCACCCCTCCAATGCACATACTGCCCACCGTCATACCCATCCACTGCACATACTGCCCACCATCATACCCCACACACCCATCCACTGCACATAGGGCACACTGTCATACCCTCCACACCCATCCACTGCACATACTGCCCACTAGTGATGAGCCGAACACCCCCGGGTTCGGTTCGCACCAGAACCCGCGAACGGACCGAAAGTTCGTACGAACATTAGAACCCTATTAAATACAATGGATGCGAACGTTCGAATTCTAAAGTGCTAATTATAACAACTATTATGCATGTTATTGTCCTAAAAAGGGTTTGGGAACCCGGGTTCTGCACCAGGGGACATGTATCAATGCAAAAAGAAGTTTTAAAAACGGTCGTTTTTCGGGAGCAGTCATTTTAATGATGCATAAAGTGAAAAAAAAAAAGTCAAATATTCCTTTAAATATCGTACCTGGGGGGTGTCTAAAGTATGCCTGTGAAGTGCCACGTGTTTCCCGTGTTTAGAACTGTCCCTGCACAAAATGACACTTCTAAAGGAAAAAAAAGCCATTTAAAACTGCTTGCGGCTTTAATGTAATGTCTGGTCCCGGTAATATGGATGAAAATCTTTAAGAAAAATGGCATAGCTACCCCATGACCCCCCCCCCCCCCTACCCCAGCCCATTACCAGCCCCTTTGGGTCTTGTATGGATATTAAGGGGAACCCCGCACATAAAATAAAAAAGGCCCTATATACTCTGAACAGCCGTATACAGGCGGTGCATACAAGACAGGGACTGTAGGTTTGTTCTTATGTAGAATGTGTTTGTAATTTTGAACAGGTACATTGTTGAAGTGTAGCTCCAGCCCAAAAATCTATTTTTAAACTTTTTGGAAAACATAGGTAAGGGTTATCACCCCTGTAACATTTGTTTTGCTGTCTGTGCCCCTGTTCAGAACATTTCACCTCACTTTCCGTCCCAATGACAACTGTTTTTGAAATGTGGTGTTTTTCTTGAAACAAGGATTGCTGATAAAGCATCAGTACAGAGGAGACACCTTTCTCCCATATTTATTCTTACAGGAGAGAATTTTCCTTCCTAGTGGTAGATTTCCTCTCACTTCCTGTTGTCTTCTTGCGTTTGCAAGTAGGAGTCGTTTGTAAGTTGGATGTTTGAAAGTAGGGACCTGCCGTATATACTCTGCAGAAATAGGCCCCTTAGTTGTTGGTGTTGGCACAACACTGTAAGCACTCACAGTTACTCTTGGTTGGTGCTGGAACGCCCTGCTGTCAACTATTATATCAGGAATTTTAATTACATATAATTGTTGAACAGTGGTAGTAAAAATTGGGCCTTTGATGGTGGTGCTGGTGCCACAACACTGTAAGCCCTGACAGTTACTCTTGGTGGGTGCAGCAATGGGCCCTGCTGTGAATTATTAGATCAAGAATTGTAATTGCATGCCCCTGTTGAACAGGGGCTGAAAAATTGGGCCTTAGGCACTGGTGGCACAACACTGCAACCCCTCACAGATACTGTACTTGGAGCACAGCAATGAGCCCTGTTGCAAAGTATTGCTTCAAAAATTGTAATGACACGCCCCTGTTAAACAGGGGCTGAAAAATTGGGCCTTAGGCACTGGTGGCACAACACTACAACCCCTCACAGATACTGTACTTGGAGCACAGCAATGAGCCCTGTTGCAAAGTATTGCTTCAAAAATTGTAATGACACGCCCCTTTTAAACAGGGGCTGAAAAATTGGGCCTTAGGCACTGGTGCCACAACACTCCAACCCCTCACAGATACTGTACTTGGAGCACAGCAATGAGCCCTATGGCAAATTATTGCTAAAAAAATTGTAATTACACGCCCCTGTAAAACAGGGGCTGAAAAATTGGGCCTTAGCCACTGGTGGCGGCACCCATAAACAAAAATGATCTTCCAAGCTATCATCATCAATCGTATCATTGAGGACTCGGAGGAGGAGGATAGCCAGTCAACATAACAGCACAGGCACTCAGCATCAGCATCAGTCTTGAAGGGATGTGACATGTTAAAATCAATTAGTCTGTTATATCAGCATCAGGTGTGTGGTAGCTGGTGGTGATCCAAGACTGGTTCATCTTGATGAAAGTCAGTCGATCAACCGAGTCGGTGGACAGGCGCACCCTGTGATCCGTGACAAATCCTCCAGCAGCACTGAATGTGCGTTCCGAAAGAACGCTGGATGCAGGACAGGCCAGTAGCTCAATTGCATACTGTGCAAGCTCTGGCCAGTGATCCATCCTCAAGACCCAGTAAGCCAGAGGATTTTCGGTGGGGAAGGTGTCCAAGTCTGACCTTGCCCCTAGATATTCCTGCACCATGTTTATCAGACGCTGGCGATGGTTGCTGGAACCGATCATACTTTGGGGCTGCGGACTAAAGAATTGTCTGAACGCATCGGTCAGACGGCCACCTTCCCCACCGCTCCTTCTTTGACTGGCCGAAGCCTCAGCAACTCGTTGTCCAGGACCAGGAGTTTGTAACCTCCCAGTCTCTGGGAACGCGTTGCACAGACCTTTCTGCAAGGCCTCCCGGAGTTGTCTCATCCTCTGCTCCCTCTGCGACGGTAACATAAGGTCCGCAACCTTACCCTTGTACCGTGGATCAAGGAGAGTGGCCAGCCAGTAATGGTCCCTCTCCTTGATCCGAAGAATACGAGGATCCTTCCGCAGACTTTGCAGGATCAGGGAGGCCATGCAGCGTAGGTTTGCTGAGGCATTCGCTCCGGAGTCCTCTGGGTCACTAAGGACGACATGATCCGCAGTCACCTCCTCCCAGCCACGTACAAGTCCACTGGTTTCTTGGGACTGTAAATCATCCCTAAAAGACTGCTGCTGATGATGCTGAGTGCCAGCCTCCACCTCCATGCTGACACAATCCTCCTCCTCCTCCTCCTCCTCCTCCTCCTCTTCCTGTGCGATGGGTGGGACAGAAGGAACACTG
Organism: Rana muscosa; assembly: GCA_029206835.1. NCBI lineage: Eukaryota > Metazoa > Chordata > Amphibia > Anura > Ranidae > Rana > Rana muscosa. The sequence goes on along the minus strand of CM055124.1, from coordinate 311,298,677 downwards.
TCTGGGTAAAGGGGGCCTTGAGAGGCAAGGAAGTCCTCCTCTTCCTGCCTCTGTTCTGCCTCAAGTGCCCTGTCCATTATTCCACGCAGCGTGTGCTCCAACAGGTGGACAAGAGGTACAGTGTCACTGATGCATGCACTGTCACTGCTCACCATCCTCGTGGCCTCCTCAAATGGTGCCAGGACAGTGCATGCATCCCTGATCATGCCCCACTGGCGTGGAGAAAAAAAACCAAGCTCCCCTGACCCTGTCCTGGTGCCGTAGTCGCACAGGTACTCATTGATGGCCCTCTGCTGCGTGTGCAGCCGCTGCAGCATGGCCAACGTTGAGTTCCACCTGGTGGGCATGTCACATATAAGGCGGTTCTTGGGCAGGTTCAACTCCTTTTGCAGCTCAGCCAGGCGAGCACTGGCATTATAAGATCTGCGGAAATGCACACAGACTTTCCTGGCCTGCCTCAGGACATCCTGTAAGCCCGGGTACCTGCCCAAGAAACGCTGCACCACCAGGTTAAGGACGTGAGCCACACAGGGCACATGGGTCAGTTGTCCCTGTCGAAGGGCGGAGAGGAGGTTGGTGCCATTGTCGCAAACCACCATTCCTGGCTTAAGCTGGCGTGGCGTCAACCACCTCTCGGCCTGGCCCTGCAGAGCAGACAGGACCTCTGCCCCAGTGTGGCTTCTGTCCCCCAAACACACCAGCGCAAGCACGGCATGGCATCTTTTTGCCTGCGTACTTGCGTAGCCCCGTGAACGGCTACGGAGCACCGCTGGTTCATAGGACAAACCACAGGAAGAGGCCATGGAGGAAGAAGAAGAGGAGGGGGTGGAGGAGAGAGGTGTGTCACAACCAGTAGTAGCATTTTGGAGGCGTGGCGGTGGCGCAACCTCCAACACTACTGCACCTTGTCCTGCATCCTTCCCAGCTGCCAAAAGAGTGACCCAATGGGCCGTGAAAGAAAGGTAACGTCCCTGTCCATGCCTGCTGGACCATGAGTCAGCGGTAATATGCACCTTACCGCTGACCACCCTGTCCAGCGAGGCCAAGACATTGCCTTCCACATGCCGGTAGAGAGCCGGAATAGCCTTCCGTGAGAAAAAGTGGCGTTTGGGAACCTGCCACTGAGGAACCGCACATTGCACAAACTCACGGAAGGGGGCCGAGTCTACCAACTGAAAAGGCAGCAGTTGAAGCGCTAGCAATTTAGCCAAGCTAGCATTCAACCGCTGGGCATGTGGATGGCTGGGAGTGAACTTCTTTCGACGGTCCAGCAGCTGGGGCAGGGAAATTTGCCTGCTAGAATCGGACGTCGGTGTACTGCTAGCAGAGTGGCCGCAAGTACTTGGCTGTGACACACCTAATTCTACACCTTCATTCCTCTCAGTGCATGTTTCAGAGAGGACTGAAGTTATAGTGGGGTTGGAGATCCCAGCTGATGCGGTGCAAGGAGAGGTCCGCTTTGTTCTTTGGTGTGGGTCTTTGAGGTAGGCTTGCCAACGAGCTGCATGGCAGGTCAACATATGTCTGGTCAGGCATGTGGTACCCAAGCGGCTGATGTTTTGGCCACGCGATATACGCTTGAGACATATGTTGCAAACAGCAGCTGTGCGATCTGATGCACTAGCCTCAAAAAAGGCCCACACCAAAGAACTTTTTGAATGACGGGCAGAGGCAGCGCCCTGCACAGGCGGAGCTCTGCGGTGTGATTCCGTCGGTGTACTGCCCTTACGCTGGCCACCAAAGGGCATCCTGCCTCGTTGGAGATGTGCCTCCTCCTCATCCTCCTCCTCCTCCTCTCTCCTATTAGGCACCCATGTTGAGTCAGTGACCTCATCATCCCCTCCCTCCTCATCACTGGAGCCAATCTGGCAGTATGCTGCAGCTGCTGGAACATGACTGCCAGATTGGTGTCCTTCTTGAGCATCCCCTCTGTCTGCTCTCACCCTACTGCCTTCCTGTAGCTGGGTTTCATCATCAGACCCTTCGAAACGCTGGGCATCCTCCTGGAGCATGTACCCAACACTGTGCTCAAACAGTTCGGGGGACTCCTCAGGAGGAGGACATGGTGGGTCTAGGGAAGGAGTGACTGATGATGAGTCTGACATTGATACCAGGGAAGAGGACGCTTTGGCAGCTGCTTTGCCAGTACCCTGAGCCTGGGTGAGAGAGGATGAGGAGGAGGAGGAGGGCTTGGTCATCCACTCTACCAAGTCTTCGGCATGATGTGGCTCAACATGTCCAGCTGCCGAAAAGAAGGACAAGCGTGTCCCATGGCCATGTGCTGATGACAATGCACCGCGTCCACGGCCAGCACTGTTGCCCCCAGACACAGAGCCTGCTTGCCCTCTTTTATTGCCTCCTGACTGTCTGCCTCTCCTTGTTTGCCTTCCAGACATTCTAATAGATGGCCTGCAGGGAGATGGGAAAAAAAGCAATAAGGGCTACCTTCAGGTGTCCTTCTCTGTCCCTTTACTTAAGGATTTCTAAATATGGTTGAGGATGATTGCTTTCGCACAGAATAGCACAATGACAATTTCCCTGACTGTCCAAAAAACAAGGATTTCAAAGATGGTTGATGAGGAATGCTTTAGCACACTATAGCACAAGGAGAATTTCCCTCACTGTCCTTCCCTGTCCCTAGAAACAAGGATTATCACAGTGAAAGAAACTGACACTCTTCCTACCTATAGTTTTCTGTCCCTAGAAAAAATGTTTTTTTTAAGCACACTATAGCACAAGGAGAATTCACTCACTGTCCTTCCCAGTCCCTAGAAACAAGGACTTGCACAGTGAAAGAAACTGACACTCTCCCTACCTATAGTTTTCTGTCCCTAGAAAAAATGTTTTTTTTAAGCACACTATAGCACAAGGAGAATTCACTCACTGTCCTTCCCAGTCCCTAGAAACAAGGACTTGCACAGTGAAAGAAACTGACACTCTCCCTACCTACAGTTTTCTGTCCCTAGAAAAAATGTTTTTTTTAAGCACACTATAGCACAAGGAGAATTCACTCACTGTCCTTCCCAGTCCCTAGAAACAAGGACTTGCACAGTGAAAGAAACTGACACTCTCCCTACCTACAGTTTTCTGTCCCTAGAAAAAATGTTTTTTTTAAGCACACTATAGCACAAGGAGAATTCACTCACTGTCCTTCCCAGTCCCTAGAAACAAGGACTTGCACAGTGAAAGAAACTGACACTCTCCCTACCTACAGTTTTCTGTCCCTAGAAAAAATGTTTTTTTTAAGCACACTATAGCACAAGGAGAATTCACTCACTGTCCTTCCCAGTCCCTAGAAACAAGGACTTGCACAGTGAAAGAAACTGACACTCTCCCTACCTACAGTTTTCTGTCCCTAGAAAAAATGTTTTTTTTAAGCACACTATAGCACAAGGAGAATTCACTCACTGTCCTTCCCAGTCCCTAGAAACAAGGACTTGCACAGTGAAAGAAACTGACACACTCCCTACCTACAGTTTTCTGTCCCTAGAAAAAATGTTTTTTTTAAGCACACTATAGCACAAGGAGAATTCACTCACTGTCCTTCCCAGTCCCTAGAAACAAGGACTTGCACAGTGAAAGAAACTGACACTCTCCCTACCTACAGTTTTCTGTCCCTAGAAAAAATGTTTTTTTTAAGCACACTATAGCACAAGGAGAATTCACTCACTGTCCTTCCCAGTCCCTAGAAACAAGGACTTGCACAGTGAAAGAAACTGACACTCTCCCTACCTACAGTTTTCTGTCCCTAGAAAAAATGTTTTTTTAAGCACACTATAGCACAAGGAGAATTCACTCACTGTCCTTCCCAGGCCCTAGAAACAAGGACTTGCACAGTGAAAGAAACTGACACTCTCCCTACCTACAGTTTTCTGTCCCTAGAAAAAATGTTTTTTTTAAGCACACTATAGCACAAGGAGAATTCACTCACTGTCCTTCCCAGTCCCTAGAAACAAGGACTTGCACAGTGAAAGAAACTGACACTCTCCCTACCTACAGTTTTCTGTCCCTAGAAAAAATGTTTTTTTTAAGCACACTATAGCACAAGCACAAAACACACTGACACTCTCCCTACCTATCCTTCTCTTTCCCTAAACTAAAGGAATCCAGGTTAAGCAAGAAAGAAATAAAAATCACTGTCCCTGCCTATGCTGCTCTTTCCCTGCTCTGGAACACACTACACTAGGCCGCCGTGCTGGCGGCCTTTTATAGTGTGGGGCGTGTACTAAACACCCTCAGCAATAATTGGCCACAGGCATCCTGCCTGTGGCCAATCATTGCTCTCCTCGCTGCCGGCGCTGTGATTGGCCAAGCATGCGGGGTCACAGTGCATGCTTGGCCAATCACAGCGCCTGGATGACACTGCGATGGCGTAGTGCATTGTGGGCCGTTCGCGTCACTCGAATTTGGCGCGAACGGCCCAAATCGTTCGATCTTCGTCGAACGATCGAACAGCCGATGTTCGAGTCGAACGTATGTTCGACTCGAACACGAAGCTCATCCCTACTGCCCACCATCATACACCCCACACCCATCCACTGCACATACTTCCCACTGTCATACCCTCCACTTCACATACTGCCCACCATCATACCCTCCACACCCATTCACTGTGCATACTGCCCACCATCATACTCTCCACACCCATCCACTGCACATAGTGCCCACTGTCATACCCTCCACACCCATCCACTGCACATACTGCCCATCGTCAAACCCTCCACACCCATCCACTGCACATACTTCCCACTGTCTTACCCTCCACTGCACATACTGCCCACCGTCATACCCATCCACTGCACATACTGCTCACCGTCATACCCTCCACACCCATGCACTGGACATAGTGGCCACTGTCATACCCTCCACACCCATCCACTGCACATCGCTCTGATCCATGCAACAATTACCAGTCGGTTGGACTATTGTAATGGTCTATACCTTGGCCTACCTAAAAAGACCATGCATAGACTCCAACTAATTCAGAACGCCGCAGCAAGGTTACTTACGGGTGCTGGTAGGAGAGATCATATCACCCCAATTTTGAACACCTTGCACTGGTTGCCCGTCTGTGAGCGGGTTTCGGTTTAAGATTGGCTGTTTTATGCATAGGATAGTCCATGGAGGTGGACCAGAGTACCTCCGGAAAAAAATTCACACGATATGCTACTAGTAGAGCATTACTAAAAAACACCACCAATTTGCTAAGCTTCAGGAAGAGTTTGAAGACCTTGCTCTTCCAGAAGTGTCATGGGGGCTTATAGGTCACTGCATCCTGGCCAGTAAGGGAGCTATATTAAGAAGATTGAAATCTCCCTGCTCATTATAGTCACACGCATCGAGGCCCACGGGTAAGACTGTGCTTACAAGCACTTTTTAATAATAATAACATACTGCCCACCGTCATACCCTCCACACACATCTACTGCACATACTGCCCACCATCATACCCTCCACAGCCATTCACTGCACATACTGCCCACCATCTCCACAGCCATTCACTGCACATACTGCCCATCTTGATACCCTCCACACACACATCAACTGCACATACTGCCCACCACTGTACCCTCCACACCCATCCACTGCACATATTGCCCACTGTCATACCCTCAACACCCATCCAATACATATACAGCCCACCGCCATACCCTCCACACCCATCCACTGCACATACTGCCCACCATCATACCCTCCACACCCATCCAATACATATACAGCCCACCGCCATACCCTCCACACCCATCCACTGCACATACTGCCCACCATCATACCCTCCACACCCATCCAATACATATACAGCCCACCGCCATACCCTCCACACCCATCCACTGCACATACTGCCCACCATCATACCCTCCACACCCATCCAATGCGCATACTACTGCCCACTGTCATCCCTTCCACACCCATCCACTGCACATACTGCCCACCATCATACCCTCCACACCCATCCACTGCACATACTGCCCACCATCATACCCTCAACACCCATCCAATACATATACAGCCCACCGCCATACCCTCCACACCCATCCACTGCACATACTGCCCACCATCATACCCTCCACACCCATCCAATGCGCATACTACTGCCCACTGTCATCCCTTCCACACCCATCCACTGCACATACTGCCCACCATCATACCCTCCACACCCATCCACTGCACATGCTGCCCACCGTCATACCCTCCACACCCATCCACTGCACATACTGCCCACCGTCATACCCTCCACACCCATCCACTGCACATACTGCCCATCTTGATACCCCCCACACATATCTACTGCACATATTGCCCACCACTGTACCCTCCACACCCATCCACTGCACATATTGCCCACTGTCATACCCTCAACCCCCATCCAATGCATATACAGTCCACCATCATACCCTCAACACCCATTCACTGCACATGCTGCCCACTACAATAGCCTCCACATCACATACTGACAACCATCCACTGCACATACTGTCCCATGTCATATCCTCTGCACCTCTCTCTGGCACATACTTTCCACTGTCATACCCCTCTCCTGCACATATTTCCCCACTGTAATACCCCTCACACTTCCCTCCTGCACATAATACCTACTAAGCAACTTCTTTAGCACAATTTGTAATATATATATATCTCCTCTTAGGTGCCTTACCTGGATCACCATGATCCTTTCATCAACGGCAAGTTACATGAATTAGTGGGGCTACTAGAAGATATTCCCAAAGAGCCATTTAAGTTCCCCTATTAAAAAATGCAATCTTTAGCATCGTATTCACATTTCTGATCTGCAAAGTGCAGATGGTGGAGTTCTATATAATCCACCATTTAAGTCATGTGGCAACTATACAAGATTTCTTGGCCAATACCGCTCTATACATATCACAATGACCCACAATTTCCATCTCATTCCCAATCACAAACAGATCTGTAAGAGGTAAATCCCACCGTGCCTGAAGTCCATTTAGACCGATATTCCCTTTTAGTACAAAGCTTTATTTACTCTTCCTGTCCGTCAGACTGTCACCGACTTACATAAAAAAATACCGACTTCCTATCTGGCTACTCAGCAGGCTGAGATGTTCTCAGAGGGTTTGCTGCACTGGAAATCAACTGCAGGAAAGAAAATGTTCCCCTCAGGAGCTCTTATCTCCATTTCTGAGAAGTTTGTGAATTTTCAGGACTTTGATTTTGCAGCTGTGCAGAATTTCTTGTGACTGGAGGTAGGTATTCCTTGTGACTGGAGGTAGGTATTCCTTGTGACTGGAGGTAGGTAATCCTTGTGACTGGAGGTAGGTATTCCTTGTGCCTGGAGGTAGGTATTCCTTGTGCCTGGAGGTAGGTATTCCTTGTGCCTGGAGGTAGGTATTCCTTGTGCCTGGAGGTAGGTATTCCTTGTGCCTGGAGGTAGGTATTCCTTGTGCCTGGAGGTAGGTATTCCTTGTGCCTGGAGGTAGGTATTCCTTGTGCCTGGAGGTAGGTATTCCTTGTGCCTGGAGGTAGGTGCTCCAACTACATGGATTGTGAAGCCGAGCCCCAGACAAGCCATTTCTTTTTAGAATGGAGGATTTAAGACAATCTAAAAGAGTTCACCAACTAGAACGATAATAAAGTGGAATTTTCCCACCTGCTTTTGGAGATGCATGGCCGCCATTTTGGATTGGGCCGATTCCAAATGCCATTTGGATGTTTTAAGTCTACAGTACCTTACCCCGGTCCTCATAGTATATTGGAAGGCCCTCCACTGACAGCATGCATTGGTTTTTGGTCTGTGAAAATTTGGCTAAATGTGGCTGTTACAGTATCTAACTATTTCTAGGGTCATAGTGTTTTATGTACATACAGTGGGTATAGAGAAAAATTGCCCCCACCCTTTAAAATCACATTTTGTTGTTTTGCAGCCTGAAATGAAGACAGGCACAGTTTTTGTTTTACCCAGCTGCATTTACTCAGTGCAACTTATAACATCCAAGTGAAAGATAGAACACCAACATGTCAGAAAAAAACTAATAATTCAAAAATGGAATCACTTAGTTGGAAAAAGGATTCTCCCCTTGTGTCAGTATTTTATTGAACCACCTTTTGCTGTAATTCCAGCCTTTAGTCTGGTGGGATTTGTCTCTACTAACTTTGCACATCTAGACTTTGCAATATCTGCCCACTCTTCTTTGCAGAACGGTTCAGTTACATTTGATGGTGACCGTTTATGGACTGTAGTCTTCAAGTCATTTCACAGATTTTCAATGAGGTTTAAGTCTGGGCTCTGACTAGACCATGTTAGGACATTCCCCGCCTTCTTACACTGTTTGCTCATTGGCAGACATTTCCCATCTTGTCCTCCAACAACTGTGTGCTCATTGGTGGACATTCCCCGCCTTCTCCTCCAACCACTGTGTTCTCATTGGTGGACATTCCCTGCCTTCTCCTCCAACCACTGTGTGCTCATTGGTGGACATTCCCCTCCTTCTCCTCCAACTACTCTGTGCTCATTGGTGGACATTCCCCTCCTTCTCCTCCAACCAGTGTGTGCTCAATGGTGGACATTCCCCGCCTTCTCCTCCAACCACTGTGTGCTCATTGGTGGACATTCCCCGCCTTCTCCTCCAACCACTGTGTGCTCATTGGTGGACATTTCCCATCTTCTCCTCCAACCACTGTGTGCTCATTGGTGGACATTCCCCGCCTTCTCCTCCAACCACTGTGTGCTCATTGGTGGACATTCCCCGCCTTCTCCTCCAACCACTATGTGCTCATTGGTGTACATTCCCCGCCTTCTCCTGCAACCACTGTGTGCTTATTGGTGGACATTCCCCGCCTTCTACTCCAACCACTGTGTGCTCATTGGTGGACATTCCCCCCTTCTCCTCCAACCACTCTGTGCTCATTGGTGGACATTCCTGGCCTTCTCCTCCAACCACTGTGTACTCATTGGTAGACATTCCCCAGCTTCTCTTCCAAACACTGTGTGCTCATTGGTGGACATTTCCCATCTTCTCCTCCAACCACTGTGTGCTCATTGGTGGACATTCCCCGCCTTCTCCTCCAACCACTGTGTGCTCATTGGTGGACATTCCCCGCCTTCTCCTCCAACCACTATGTGCTCATTGGTGTACATTCCCGCCTTCTCCTGCAACCACTGTGTGCTTATTGGTGGACATTCCCCGCCTTCTACTCCAACCACTGTGTGCTCATTGGTGGACATTCCCCCCTTCTCCTCCAACCACTGTGTGCTCATTGGTGGACATTTCCCGCCTTCTCCTCCAACCACTGTGTGCTCATTGGTGGACATTCCCCGACTAATCCTCCAACCACTGTGTGCTCATTGATGGACATTTCCTGCCTTCTCCTCCAACCACTGTGTGCTCATTGGTAGACATTCCCCGCCTTCTCTTCCAACCACTGTGTGCTCATTGGTGGACATTCCCCGCCTTCTCCTCCAACCACTGTGTGCTCATTGGTAGACATTCCCCGCCTTCTCTTCCAACCACTGTGTGCTCATTGGTGGACATTCCCCGCCTTCTCCTCCAACCACTCTATGCTCATTGGTGGACATTCCTGGCCTTCTCCTCCAACCACTGTGTACTCATTGGTAGACATTCCCCAGCTTCTCTTCCAAACACTGTGTGCTCATTGATGGACATTCCCCGCCTTCTCCTCCAACCACTCTGTGCTCATTGGTGGACATTCCCCACCTTCTCCTCCAATCACTGTGTGCTCATTGGTGGACATTCCCCACCTTCTCCTCCAATCACTGTGTGCTCATTGGTGGACATTCCCCACCTTCTCCTCCAATCACTGTGTGCTCATTGGTGGACATTCCCCGACTAATCCTCCAACCACTGTGTGCTCATTGGTGTACATTCCCCGCCTTCTCCTCCAACCACTGTGTGCTCATTGGTGGACATTTCCCGCCTTCTCCTCCAACTACTGTGTGCTCATTGGTGGACATTCCCAGACTAATCCTCCAACCACTGTGTGCTCATTGGTGGACATTCCCCGACTAATCCTCCAACCACTGTGTGCTCATTGATGGACATTTCCTGCCTTCTCCTCCAACCACTGTGTGCTCATTGGTAGACATTCCCCGCCTTCTCTTCCAACCACTGTGTGCTCATTGGTGGACATTCCCCGCCTTCTCCTCCAATCACTCTGTTTTAATTGGTGGACATTCCCCGCCTTCTCCTCCAACCACTGTGTGCTCATTGGTGGACATTCCCCGCCTTCTCCTCCAACCACTGTGTGCTCATTGGTAGACATTCCCCGCCTTCTCTTCCAACCACTGTGTGCTCATTGTTGCTTTAGGTCATTGTCATGTTGGAAGGGAAACCTTCTTCCCACTGACAACCTTCTTGCCAGCAGAGGGCAGCAGATTTTCCTCAAGAATTTGATTGAACTTTGCCCCATCCATTTTTCCTTCTATTCTGACAAGTGTCACTCTGACCGGTTTTCTCCTGGCTCTTTCATTCAGTTTGGAGTGACATTCTGATCCAGGGAGGGTCTGTGGTCTACCAAATACCTTCCACTTCTCATCTTTAGATCTCACTCTGCTTCTAGGCATTGATACAGCCTTTGTATCCATCTCCTGACTTGTGCCTGTCCACAACTTTATCCCAGAGATCCCGGTGACAGCGCCACCAATAGGTGATCGTTTGCTTCAGTTGCACTACCAGGAACTGAAATGCTCCAGGAAAGCTCCTTTTATGCTGAACTAATCAAAATGACCTCAGATGATCACAGTTGAAAGTCAAATGGCTTTGTGTGCCATTGAGAAGGTGATTAGTTACACCTGATTGAGTTTACAAGTACATTTTAGGCAGGGGGTGATCCTTTCTCCAACATAGTAATTCTATTGTTGATATGTTTTTGTTTTTTCTGACATGTGGGTGTTATATCTTTCACGTGGATGTTATAACTTTCACTGAGTAAATACAGCTGCATAAAACAAAAACTGTGTCTGTCTTCATTTCAGGTTGCAAAGCAACAAAAATGTGATTTTAAAGCGGTAGTAAACCGTAGCCTAATTTGTTCTTTAACCTGCAAGGCAATGTCCTAATGTATAGGGTGCATCATATACTAGCACATGATGAAATACTTACCTTAGAACAAAGCCCCCCAGCGCCCGGCTGTGACCACTAAGAGGGATTCCTTCAGGGTTTGGGTCCTCAGGTCTTCTGATTGGCCATGCCGGGATGATGTGCGCATGCGCGACAGTCACAGTACGCCGTAAATTCAGAGCGCATGCGCCGGTGATGTCACCAACTGCATGCAGTGTGAATATCTCCTAAACAGTACAAGTATAGAAGATAGCCTTATTATAGACCTACCTGTAGGTAGGTACACATTCAAAAATAGGGTATGCCCTCACTTTAAAGGGAGGTGATTATTTTCTATACCCCCTGTATGGCCATCTTAAGAATGATCCTACAATTACAATGTAACATGTATGACCATCTTAGAAGAGATCCTACAATTACAATGTAACATTTATGGCCAGCTTAGGAGAGATCCTACAATTACAATGTAACATATGTATGACCATCTTGAGAGAGATCCTACAATTACAATGTAACATTTATGGGCAGGTATAGAATATGCCGACACAATTGGTGTTTAAAAAATTTAACTTTTTTTTCTTACAGGGTTTTAGGACTTCCTGTGTCCCCACTGGGGAGAAATCTCCTGGCTTCCTGTGTAGGTGTCACTCTGACGCCTTAACCCAGTGTGTGAAAGAACATCTCTTAGAACAGAAATGTAATCCCGACTGGAATGGGGCTTTAACAACGTCTCAGAACCAGCAGCTGGGGCATCCCAGAAAATGTTCAGCAACCTGGGTACAGAAATAAACGCATGGACAGGAAACTAAGGAAGGGTCACCTAATAGTTCACACGTCTTTAAAATAATTGTTTCTGTAAAGGGACAGCACGCGGTCTTCAAAGTAGCATCAAATTGTGGAGTTAAGACACCCGAATAACCTGCATTTCTTTGGGGTCCAACCCAACATGCAAAGGACAAAGCCAAAAAGTGAATTTCCTCCACAAAAAAATAATAAAATAAAAAATAAGAACACGGAAAAAAAAATGGAAAAAAAAATTGGGGTAAATTTACTAAAGGAATAGGGCAAGTTCAATCATACTTAGTGAATTTTCACTTGGGTTAGTGAATGTGCTGAAGCAAGTAAAAAATTCACTGCTAAAAAAAAATTCAAATAAAATCAACCAACCAATGGGCATGGAAAATTAAACAAACCAAAAAAAAGCAAAAAAGAATAAGAAAAAAAAAACAAAAAAAAAACACAACAGGATTTTAGCTTGCACATGATTGGATGATGAAAGCTAGCACAGATTCACCATATTCACCAAGCTTTTTACCAAATAATGAATTACCCAATCACAGGCAAGGAAAATCAAGAAGGTAAAAAAAAAAAAAAAAGAAAAAAACCAGAAAAAAAAAAACAAAACAGGATTTTAGCTCGCACATGAAGAAAGTCAGCATAGCTTCACCTTATTCATAAAGCTAATGGAAAATTATTGAATAGCCCCGATTACTAAAGGAGTAGTGCAAGTTCTATCTGAGAAAATGAAACGTTGCTTAGGTTAGTGAATGTGGTGAAGCAAAGTGGGAATTTAATTTGCAAAGAAAAAAAAACCAATCACGAGCAAGAAAAACAAAATAAATAAATAAAAAATAATAAAAAAATTTAAAAAAGAAGAATAAAAATAACAAAAAATGAAGAAAACAAAACAAATACAGAATTTCGGCTCGCACATGATTGGATGATGGAAGTCATCACAGCTTCACCTTATTCACCAACAGCCCTGATTACTAAAGAAATAGTGCAAGTTCAATCTGAGAAAATGAAATGTCGCTTAGGTTAGTGAATGTGGTGATGCAAAGCGGAAATTTTAATTTGCAAAAAAAACAAAAACAAATCATGAGCAAAGAAAATGAAAAAATATGTATATAAAATAAAAACAGGATTTTAGCTCACAGGTGATTGGATGATCAGTCAGCACAGATTCACCTTATTCAATAAACTAAGGGAAATTTATTAAATAGCCCATATTACTAAAGGAGTTGTGCAAGTTCAATCTGAGAAAATGGCATTTCTCTTAGGTTAGTGAATGTGGTGAAGCAAAGTGGAAATTTACTTTGCAAAAAATAACCAATCACGAGCAAGAAAATAAATACATAAAAAAATAAATACATAAATAATAATAATAAAAAATAAATATATATAAAAAAAAAATGAACAAAACAAAACAAACACAGAATTTCGGCTCACAGATGATTGGATGATGGAAGTCAGCACAGCTTCACCTTATTCACCAAGCTAAGGGGAAATCATTGAACAGCCCTCATTACTAAAATAAGTAGTGCAAATTCAATCTGGGAAAATGAAATTTTGCTTAGGTTAGTGAATGTGGTGAAGCAAAATGGTAATTTAATTTGCAAAGAAAAAAAAAAAAACATCACGGCCAAGGAAAATTAAAAAAATATGTATATAAAAAAACAAAAACAGGATTTTAGCCCACAGATGATTGGATGATGGAAGTTGGCACAGCTTCACCTTATTCAATAAACTAAGGGGAAATTATTGAATAGCCCATATTACTAAAGGAGTAGTGCAAGTTCAATCTGAGAAAATGGCATTTCTCTTAGGTTAGTGAATGTGGTGAAGCAAAGTGGAAATTTACTTTGCAAAAAATAACCAATCACGAGCAAGAAAAATAAATATATATATATATATATATATATATATATATATATATAAAAAAAAAAAAAGATAAAAAAAAAAAAAATACATTAAGAAAACAAAACAAAACACAGAATTTCAGCTCGCACATGATTGGATGATGGAAGTCATCACAGATTCACCTTATTCACTAAGCCAAGGTGAAGTCATTGAACAGCCCTGATTACTAAAGGAGTAGTGCAAATTCAATCTGAGAAAATGACATTTTGCCCCACCACATTCACTAACCTAAGCAAAATTTCATTTTCTCAGATTGAACTTGCACTACTCCTTTAGTAATCAGGGCTGTTCAATGACTTCACCTTGGCTTAGTGAATAAGTTAAAGCTGTGCTGACCTTCCATCATCCAATCACGTGCGAGCTGAAATTCTGTGTTTGTTTTGTATTCTTCATTTTTTTTCATTTTTTATCTTTTTTTTTTAAATATTTATTTTCTTGCTCTTGATTGGTTATTTTTTGCAAAGTAAATTTCCACTTTGCTTCACCACATTCACTAACCTAAGAGAAATGCCATTTTGCTTAGATTAGTGAATGTGGTGAAGCAAATTAGGAATTTAATTTGCAAAAAAAAAAAAAAAAAGGAAAATTAAAAAATATGTATATAAAATAAAAACAGGATTTTAGCTCACAGATGATTGGATGGTGGAAGCTTCACCTTATTCAGTAAGCGAAGGGAAAATCATTGCACAGCCCTGATAATTAAAGGAACAGTCCAAGTTCAGGCTGACAACATGAATTTTTTTACAATGTAGCGGTGAAACCAAGTGGAAATTCACTTTGCAAAAGGTACCCAATCACAGGCAAGGAAAATCAAAAAATAAATAATAATAAATAAAATAAATCAATAAACAGGATTTCAGCTTGCACATGATTGGATGATGGAAGTTGGCACAGCTTCACCTTTTTTACTAAGCTAAAGGAAAATAATTGAACGGCCCTGACTTGTTTTCACACATCACTTTTCTTCAATAAAAAAATAAATAAAAGATACATTTGCCAACCCAAGATAAAAGCTTTCTTGTTCTCTCTCCAGACACACCGTATAGATGTTGGACTCTAATGATCTAAGCGGTAATAATTGCATCAGCTGGTCTCTTAGAAGCAGTTTGCCAAGTCCTAACCCAATTCTAGGAAGCCGTATTGCCGGTAAAATATCTGGAAGCAGTTGGAGAATTTTGCCTCTAAAATTGCAGATAAGAACATCACCTTGACCTTACATAATTGCCTTCTATTCTCACCCATTATAGGACTCTCTACTCAAGGTATTAGACTAATACATACTATATGCGTAGCAGTCCACTGGTTAATTGCTTTCCATTGGAAATCCCCATCAGTTCCTTTAACACAACTCAAAACTAGAATCAATAATATAATTTTGATGGAAAAAATCTATCATACTGTTCGGAACACAAATCAGGTTTATAAACAAAAATGGGACCCCTGGGTCGCACATAGCAAGGAGTTCCTTAACCCAGATCAGCATGCCTCTCCTTAATTTTTGGTTCAAACATATATGCACATCACTGTAACTTCGTTTATAGAGCCACTCTTCCTTCTTACATGTATATATATGATGCAAATTGTATTTCTACGTTTCTACTTTATACAGTCCATATGTATATCTGACGCTATGGAATTGATTTTTTTACTTTTGTCATGTCGGTTTTGTACCACCTTTTAACCCAAATAAAAAACGTTTGTAAACAAAAAAAAAAAAACAAAACAAAAAAAAAAAAAAAAAAAAAAATATCCATTAATCAACCTGTCAATAACTACAAAAAAAATAAACCCTATTAGAGCGGCTAACTTGGTGGAATGCGCTCCGCGGCGCCCTTAGCGATGCACAAATCCAGTGTCACAAATCCTGAAATTTCCAATAAGAAGCAACTCAAGCAACAATACACCCATTAGGCTACTTCTAGAATAAAGCTGCAATCAAATTATAGCAAGCACAGCAACAAATAAATAAAAAAAAATTGCTCTGGGAAATTTGCATCACCATGCAAAAATAAAACTTCAACAATTGAAAAATGCTAAAAAAAATTAAGCAAACATGACATTTAAAAAAGTGACTGCAGTCCACATTATTAAAGAATATAATTACAGTACCAGAGTTTAAAAAAAGTTTTAAGAAAATAGAAACATTTAAAAAAAGGGATAAAAACATTAAAAAAAAGTCACAGAAAAAAAAATAAAGTTTTTATCAGTACAAAATAAAAATAAAATAAAAAATACATATTATGCAATAAAAAAAAATAAATATAAAAAACGCATCGAATTTCTTTAAGGGAAACGTGTGACCTACAAGTTTGGATGTCCCGGAGATTAAAGCTTGGCAGAAGAGAAAAAAAAAAAAGAATTTAAAGAGAAAATGATACAAAAAAAAAAGAAAAAGGAGAAGAAGAAATGCAATTAACGAATTTGCGCCGCGCTCCGGGAGTAACTAAAAACACTTACCCGCGGTCTTGGTGTCCTCCTCATTAAAAAGGAGTTCTATTTTATAAGAGGCGTACAAGTAAGATGGACGTGCAATGCGAACAATCCCAGTCCGGACTATGGGAGTGTCACTTTGCAGTTTTGAATGCTTCAAGCAATTGGTTTCTAAAACAATTCCCCCAAGATCCCCGTGTTGAAGCAGAAATCCATTAGACCTATTAGAGTTAAAGTATTAGGAGGTTTTCATCTTGGCGAACGCGCCTTTGAATAATTCAACATATTGTTGTTTCGGTAAAAGCCAAGTGTCTCCTTACTACCTTTGCATGGGGTCTGGGCACTTAGCGAGCCATGGATAGCGCCAGATTTTTTGGGATAATGTACATTAAAGAAACTCTTCGCACTTCCGGTAGTCCGCGTGTATTACACCAACCAAACATTGTATAACAAAGTATCTAAATAAAACAGGACTTGTTTCATTTATTTTAGGATATATTATTGCGGGTCGTAGGATAAGATCATCTATTTAGGATTTGTTTCATTTATTCTGGTCCTTATATTGCTCATTTTGCACACCTAGATTTTGTCCTGTCCGCTTTTACCTGCATGTGTCGTCCCTCCGGGGATTTTTGGGCCTGTCGTGCCCCTATGCCCGCCCAAGATACAAAACCAAATACATTTTATGTTATATATATTATTCATTTTTGTATATTATTCAATAATGTTTCCATGTACTAATATACACTATATTGTCGAAAGTATTGGGACGCCCGCCTTTACACGCACATGAACTTTAATGGCATCCCAGTCTAAAGCCTCGTACACACGATCGGATTTTCCATGGACAAAGCGTAGGACTTTTGTACGAAGGGCATTGGCTGTGAACTTGTCTTGCTTGTGTAGCGGGGGCTTTAAATCTAAGGGAATGTTTGAGTGGTAGTTATACTCAAACACACTATTTGATAGGGTTCTGTAAACCCTTTTTGACATTGCAGGTGGGATGCTGGTGTGTAGTTCCCTGTGGCCTGTTGATGGCGCTGCCATCGGAGGCTAGGGTTGAACAGCTGGTACAGTGCTGTGCCTTGGATGTCCCCTCTCGGCGGTGGTATGGTGGGCGTGTCGGCCTGCTGTGCATGCCGGGGAGAGGATATAAAAGGGGCAGACCCTGTCTGTAAGGGGTGAGTTCCTGGGGGTCTGACCCCGGGAGTGTGTTGCCCTGGGGTGGAGTCCCAGGCACCTTTAGCCCTGGGGCTGCAACTGAACGCCTTGGGTCCAGCACCTTCGGCTGGAGCCCACGGAGGGAGGAGGAATCCCAGGGTGCTGCCTTGCAAGGAGACCCGTATCTAGAAGAGGAGGCCGGGGTAGGACCGTTCCGAGGGACTGATGAGAGATCACAGTAAAGGAAGGGGCCCGGTAACTCTCTGGAGGGAAGTCATCTCCCTGTTATAGGCCTAATACCAGAACCATCGTTCACCAGGTCTGTGGCAGAGACCAACGTTCACCAGGTCTGTGGCAGAGACCAACGTTCACCAGGTCTGTGGCAGAGACCAAAGTTCACCAGGTCTGTGGCAGAGACCAACGTTCACCAGGTCTGTGGCAGAGACCAACGTTCACCAGGTCTGTGGCAGAGACCAACGTTCACCAGGTCTGTGGCAGAGACCAACGTTCACCAGGTCTGTGGCAGAGACCAACGTTCACCAGGTCTGTGGCAGAGACCAACGTTCACCAGGTCTGTGGCAGAGACCAACGTTCACCAGGTCTGTGGCAGAGACCAACGTTCACCAGGTCTGTGGCAGAGACCAACGTTCACCAGGTCTGTGGCAGAGACCAACGTTCACCTGGTCTGTGGCAGAGACCAAAGTTCACCAGGTCTGTGGCAGAGACCAATGTTCACCAGGTCTGTGGCAGAGACCAACGTTCACCAGGTCTGTGGCAGAGACCAACGTTCACCAGGTCTGTGGCAGAGACCAACGTTCACCAGGTCTGTGGCAGAGACCTAATGTCCATCAGGTCTGTGGCAGAGACCTAATGTCCATCAGGTCTGTGGCAGAGACCAATGTTCACCAGGTCTGTGGCAGAGACCAATGTTCACCAGGTCTGTGGCAGAGACCTAATGTCCATCAGGTCTGTGGCAGAGACCAACGTTCACCAGGTCTGTGGCAGAGACCTAATGTCCATCAGGTCTGTGGCAGAGACCAATGTTCACCAGGTCTGTGGCAGAGACCAACGTTCACCAGGTCTGTGGCAGAGACCAACGTTCACCAGGTCTGTGGCAGAGACCAACGTTCACCAGGTCTGTGGCAGAGACCAACGTTCACCAGGTCTGTGGCAGAGACCAATGTTCACCAGGTCTGTGGCAGAGACCTAATGTCCATCAGGTCTGTGGCAGAGACCTAATGTCCATCAGGTCTGTGGCAGAGACCAATGTTCACCAGGTCTGTGGCAGAGACCAATGTTCACCAGGTCTGTGGCAGAGACCAACGTTCACCAGGTCTGTGGCAGAGACCAACGTTCACCAGGTCTGTGGCAGAGACCAACGTTCACCAGGTCTGTGGCAGAGACCAACGTTCACCAGGTCTGTGGCAGAGACCAATGTTCACCAGGTCTGTGGCAGAGACCTAATGTCCATCAGGTCTGTGGCAGAGACCTAATGTCCATCAGGTCTGTGGCAGAGACCAATGTTCACCAGGTCTGTGGCAGAGACCAATGTTCACCAGGTCTGTGGCAGAGACCTAATGTCCATCAGGTCTGTGGCAGGGATCTAAAGTTCACCAGAACTGTGGCAGAGTTTGTGCAGAGACTGTGTGTAACCTAATTCAAGCATCACTCCGGCTGCTAGGATCCACTCTGTGGGAGACTATCCGGATGAGCTGAGTCTACCTGAAGATATGGGTAGTGAATAAGTATTCGTTTGTGCCTGGACCTACTCCAACACCTCTTGCTGTCCTGATCTTCCTCCAACCTTTCCTGTTTAAATGACTATGCATAAGAGAAAAATAAACTCTACGTTGGAGTTGCAGTTGGTGTGGACCTTGGAGTTATTGGGGGATAGAGACTTGTCTTTATTGCAGTGAAGACAGGAACCATTCTCTGGAGAACCTGACCATAGAGACCCGGGTACATTACACCGCTCAACCTCTTCACACAGGAGGGTACGGGCTTGTGGGGTGGTGTGCCCCTTTTCCTACAAGTGAGCCGAAGGTGAGGAATAGGGGTCTGTGTGCTACACTTACAAACGGCAAAGAATTGTCATCCAACAAACACAAAACTACGTGTTGTTTCAGCTCTTTAGCGCCACCCTATGGGCAACTTCTGCTAATGTTGTCTTATGGTTAGCATTGCTTCCGAGCACGTGTGTTTGTACTTTGGATTTTTTTTTCCGACGAACTTGTGTACACACAATCGGATAATCCGACATCACACAATTGTTGTCGGAAAATTTTAAAGCATGCTATCCAACATTTGTTGTCGGAAAATCCGACAACAATTGTCCGATGGAGCGTACAAACGGTCAGATTTTCAGACAAAAGCCTGTCATCACACAATTCCCGTCGGAAAATCTGATCGTGTGGATAAGGCTATAGTCTGTAGGGATCAATATTGAGTTGACCCCGCCCTTTGCAGCTACAACAGCTTCAACTCTTCTGGGAAGGCCGTCCACAAGGTTTAGGAGGGTGTCTATGGGAATGTTTGACCATTCTTCCAGAAGAGCATTTGTAAGGTCAGGCACTGATGTTGGATGAGAAGGCCTGGCTCACAGTCTCCCCTCTAACTCATCCCAAAGGTGTTCTATCGGGTTGAGGTCAGGACTCTGTGCAGGCTATTCAAGTTCCTCCACCCCAAACTCACTCATCCATGTCTTTATGGACCTTGCTTTGTGCACTGGTGGGCAGTCATGTTGGAACAGGAAGGGGCCGTCCCCAAACTCCTCCCACAAAGTTGGGAGCATGAAATTGTCCAAAATGTCTTGGTATGCCGACTTTAAAGTGGATGTAAGCCAGATTCATGATATTTGAGCTTGGCACATATATCTGCAGTGTTTTCTTATCTCTCTTCAAAGCACTATGTCCTGTAGCTTTCTCCTGCTACGTTCTTCTGTTATCAGCCTGATAACTTCTGACAAGTTTTCCAACACAAGAGCTAAATCCAGCCTGAATTTTGTGTCAGGGTGGGTGCTATAAATAGATTAGCAGAAAGCTGCTCTACTCACAGGACAGCTCTGAAAGTCTCTGCCTATGTGGAGGGGAGACTGCGAGCCAGGCCTTCTCATCCAACATCAGTGCCTGACCTCACAAATGCGCATCTGGAAGAATAGTCAAACATTCCCATAGACACCCTCCTAAACCTTGTGGACAGCCTTCCCATAAGAGTTGAAGCTGCAAAGGGCGGGGCCAACTCAATATTGAACCCTACGGACTAAGACTGGAATGCCAATAAAGTTCATGTGTGTGTGTAAAGGCAGGCGTCCCAATACTTTTGGTAATATAGTGTACACTGTTGTTCTATATAGTCTATCCTATCCATCTGTCTGGGTCCTGAAGAAGCCAAATTATTGGCAAAATGTGTTGACCGTACAGACACTAGGATAATGTCTATCTCACCTAATACTGAATTGTTTACCATCTTAGTCTGTATATATGTATTTACTGAATATCACTTAATATTAAGAGGGCTCTGCCTCCCCACTATATATGGGACACAAGATTGTCATTTTTGCCTTTTTTAAAAGATGATATTTTATTTTAATTGGTTGTTGTTTCCTATGCTATGCCTCTATAGTCCTATTCAATAGGAAACAGGAGTATTTTCCAGTTGGTACCAATTTCTTTCTCTTTCATTTATTCTGGTCTTTCAGTCTAGTGCAGGATGAACACTTCAACCCTTTATAACCAGTTTTTCTATTGCGAACACGAAAAAAAATAAAAATAAAAAAAAAATAAAAAAAAATAAACCTACTCCTATTAAATTGGATCGCCAGATATAAAACGTGTCGATCAAAAACAGGTGCGTTATCATTTGAGCTCTGGAAAGGTTTTTACCCCCTTTATGACCAGGCCATTTTTTGCTATTTAGCGCTCCCCTACTTTAACCACTTCACCCCCGGAGGATTTGGCTGCCCAATGACCAGGCCACTTTTTGCGATTCGGCACTGCGTCGCTTTGACAATTGCGCGGTCGTGCGACGTGGCTCCCAAACAAAATTGACGCTCTTTTTTTTCCACAAATAGAGATTTCTGTTGGTGGTATTTAATCACCTCTGCGGTTTTTATTTTTTGCGCTATAAACAAAAAAAGACCGAAAATTTGAAAAAAAAACAACAATATTTTGTACTTTTTGCTATAATAAATATCCCCAATTTTTTGGAAAAAAAATAAAAAATTTCTTAGTTTAGGCCGATACGTATTCTTCTACATATTTTTGGTAAAAAAAATCAAAAAAAAAATCGCAATGAGCGTATATTGATTGGTTTGCGCAAAAGTTATAGCGTCTACAAAATAGGGGATAGATTTATGGCATATTTATTATTAATTTGTTTTTTACTAGTAATGGCGGCGATCTGCGATTTTTATCGTGACAGTTGTGACATTGCGGCGGACACATCGGACACTTTTGACACATTTATGGGATCATTGTCATTTATACAGCGATCAGTGCTATAAAAATGCTCTGATTACTGTGTAAATGACACTGGCAGAGAAGGAGTTAACCACTAGGGGGTGAGGAAGGGGTTACGTGTGTCCTAGGGAGTGATTCTAATGTGATGGAGTTGATAAAATGACTATGTTATCCCTCTCTTTTAACCACTCAAATATTGTTATTTTCTTTTCTTCTTTTTATGGTTTTTCTTTCTTGTTGCAATATGTATATATATATATATATATATATATATATATATATATTGTGAGGGGGTTAGCTCGGCAGCGGGTGTGTGTGACCCCCGGGATGGGCTCCCCACACAAAAACAGGCCCAGCAAACGGAGGTTGTGGTTTTCAAAATCAAAAAGGTGCGGTTTATTTTCTATTTACAGTGACAAAACACAGCAAAGCAAAAGAAACATAAATAAAATAAATCCTGGTCAACTTGACCTCTGACTAAACATACAGGTTTCCTAACTAACAACTGGGATCAGCCTAGTGCTGTCCTAGTCCCTAAGTCCCTGGTTTTAAATGTCCAAGCAAATAGCCACACAGGCTTTGTCTCACCGCACAGGGGTTCACTCTCCCTAGACAGTCCACACAGGTCTGGTTCCAGGCATGAGCTAACACCTAATGAATCTGGGAGTTCTTATAGAGGCCTAAATGAGCTGACAAGCTTCAGCTGGTCTCATCAACTCCCTGTCTGCACGACGCCCCACACTCTCCCTAGAGGTATGAGTCATCCATGAGCCCACTAGCCTCAGCTGGGCTTATACAACTCTCCACCTAGTTGTATAAGTCGGCGTAAAGCCTGAATCTGGGCGAAATATATCTACCCCCCTGGATGCAACCAGGTGACTTTACCTTCCTGCTGTCACATACCCCCCCCTCTTGTTTTAACCTCGGGGTTGGAACACCAGCAATCAGGCATTCATGTACTCGAGACAAAGCATCCACATTCCCCATTTGAACGCCAGGGCGATGCTTTACTGTGAAGTTGAATTCCTGGAGGGCCAGGAACCACCTATTCACTCTTCTATTTGTTTCCTTGTTTTGAGCCATCCACTTTAACGGAGCGTGATCCGTAACCATGTCAAAGTGCCTACCTAGCAGGTAGTACCGAAGGGAATCTAGAGCCCACTTCACCGCTAAACACTCCTTTTCAACGGTGGCGTAATTTACCTCATGGGACTTCAACTTCCTGCTGAGGTAAATGACTGGGTGCTCTTCCCCGTTCCAGACCTGGGACAATACTGCTCCTAACCCCACATCTGACGCATCACTTTGTACGACAAAGTCTTTAGAGAAGTCGGGTGAGTACAACACTGGCTGGCTACATAAGGCTTGTTTCAAGAATTGGAATGCTGCCTCAGCCTCGGGGGTCCATTTAATCATGACCGACCCTTTCCCCTTCGTCAGGTTGGTTAGGGGCACAGCCTTAGAAGCAAAGTGGGGAATGAATCGCCGATAATACCCAGCGATTCCCAGAAAGGCTCGTACCTGCTTCTTGCTGTTGGGACGTGGCCAACTCTGGATGGCCTCGACTTTGTTGAGTTGGGGTTTTATTACTCCCCTCCCAATGGTGTACCCAAGATATTTGGCCTCCTCCTGCCCAATGGTACACTTCTTGGGGTTAGCCGTAAACCCCGCTTCCCGAACAGAGTCCAGGACTGCTTGCACTTTTGGCAGATGTGAGGCCCAATCTGTGCTATGGACAATTACGTCATCCAGGTAAGCCGCAGCATACTTCCGATGGGGCCTCAGCATCTGGTCCATTTTCCGCTGGAATGTGGCCGGCGCATTCTGTAACCCGAACGGCATTCTTTTATATTGGAACGCCCCGTCTGGGGTTACAAATGCGGTTTTCTCTTTGGCCGACTTGGCCAGGGGGATTTGCCAATACCCTTTTGTGAGGTCAAGAGTCGTCATGTATCGGGCTGTTCCCAGCCGGTCGATCAACTCATCTATACGTGGCATGGGGTAGGTGTCAAATTTTGTAACTTTGTTCAACTGACGAAAATCCTTACAAAATCGCCAGCTCCCATCCGGTTTAGGCACCAACACAATGGGACTAGACCAATCACTTTGGGACTCCTCTATCACCCCTAAGTTCAGCATTTTCTGTACTTCCTCCCGTATTGCCTCCCGTCGGGCCTCTGGGATCCGATAGGGTTTTAACTTCACCCTTTCACCGGGCGGGGTAATGATGTCATGCTCTACCCCAGATGTTTGTCCCGGCAGCTCAGAGAATACCTCCTTGTTGCGAAGCACAAACTCCTTAACCTCCTGTTGTTGGGGTTGTGACAAGGTGGCTGCTATTCCAACCTCAGGAATCACGCAACCAGTTTGAGCTGGTGACCAAGTGTCTGCGACTAGGGACTCTCTATCCCTCCAGGCTTTCAACAGATTAACGTGATAGATCTGTTCGGGCTTTCGCCTTCCTGGTTGTCTGACCTTGTAATTCACTTCGCTCACTTTTTCCATTATCTCATAGGGGCCTTGCCATTTGGCAAGGAATTTACTTTCAACCGTAGGGACAAGTACCAGTATCCTATCCCCCGGGGAAAAGGTACGGGTCTTGGCTCCACGGTTGTACACTCTCTGCTGTGCCAACTGCGCTTGGGCCAAATGTTCCTTCACGATGGGCATTACCTGTGCAATTCGGTCTTGCATCAGGGCGACATGCTTAATCACACTCCTGTGGGGAGAACTCTCACTTTCCCAAGTTTCCTTGGCAATATCCAACAGCCCTCTTGGGTGTCTCCCATACAGTAACTCAAAGGGGGAGAATCCCGTAGAGGATTGGGGCACCTCCCTAATAGCAAACATCAGATAAGGACGTAGACAGTCCCAATCCTTTCCATCTCTATCCACCACTTTCTTCAACATTTGTTTTAGGGTTTTGTTGAATCTTTCAACCAGCCCATCGGTTTGGGGGTGATACACAGATGTACGTAATTGCGTCACTTTGAACAATTTACACAGCTCCTTCATAACCCGGGACATAAAGGGTGTACCTTGGTCCGTAAGCAGTTCTTTACAAATACCCACCCGGCTAAACACAAGAGATAGCTCTTTGGCTATGGTTTTGGCCGAGGTATTTCGGAGAGGGATCGCTTCTGGATAACGGGTGGCATAGTCCATTATAACTAATATGTACTGGTGCCCCCTAGCGGACTTGATTATAGGCCCTACCAAATCCATGGCGATCCTCTCAAACGGGACCTCAATGATGGGTAGAGGGACCAGCGGGCTACGGAAATGTGGCATCTGGGCCGACCTCTGACACACAGGGCAGGAGGAACAATAATTTTCTATGTCCTTCATCACCCCCGGCCAATAGAATCTCTGTAATACCCTCTCTCGGGTTTTCTCTGTCCCCAGATGACCTCCAAGAATGTGCCCATGGGCCAACTCCAACACCAACTTCCTGTAAGGTTTGGGCACCACAAGCTGCTCAAAGGTTTCTTCTGCCCTTTTTGCCACCCGATACAGTAGGTCCTTCTCTACGCTGAAGTATGGGTAAGTGCAGGTATTATCTGGGTTCACTAACTCGCCATCTATTTTCACTACGTTTTCCCGTGCCTTTATTAGGGCGGGGTCTTTCAACTGTTCTGTGGCAAAGTTTTCCCTGTGAACCTCAAGATCAGAAAACCCCACAGACGGTAGGTTTTCGTCTGAGGAGGTGGGCTCCTCTCCAGTTTCTTGAGTCTCCCCTGCCAATACTGATAAGGGAAATTCCGGAGAGTCCTCACCACTCTCAGGGGAGTTCTGGCTATCACATTCCTGGTACATAGGGGCACCAGTGGGGGGCTCAGGATCATCCCACAGTTCCCAGAACTTCGGAAAATCCCTTCCCACAATGGCGTCATGCGGTAACTGAGATACTAAGCCCACTGGATGAGAGAGGGTACCTTTGGGGGTCTCGAAACACACTGTAGTCACTGGATACTCTCGGGTGTCCCCATGCACACAAATAACAGCTACCTTGCTATTCCCAAAGACCTCTGTTTTAACTAACTCAGCCTTTATCAGGGTCACAAGGCTACCTGAATCCAGCAATACCACAACATTTCTACCATTAACACACATTTTGCATAAATGTTTCTCAGTTCCTCGAATGGCAGTGCATGCGACTGTCGCACACAGCGACTGACGTCTGCCCGTCAGAAAGTCACACTGCATGGGTTCCTCCACAACCGGGCAATTGGCTGCAATATGTCCCGCTTGGCGGCAGCGGTAGCAAACGATCCTTCTTGCCGCCTCTTGAGCCGCTGATTTCCCAGGCTGTTCTCGCCAAACTTGGGGTAGAGCTCCCACCCTCTCACTCTCTCCA
>CM055124.1:311217518-311267518 GCA_029206835.1 Rana muscosa | reverse complement strand
GGGGATGCTTTTCTTCAGCAGGGACAGGAAAGCTGGTCAGAGTTGATGGGAAGATGGATGGAGACAAATACAGGACAATCTTAGAAGAAAACCTGTTAGGAGTCTGCAAAAGACTTGAGACTGGGGGGGAGGTTCACCTTCCAGCAGGACAACAACCCTAAACATACAGCCAGAGCTACAATGAGATGGTTTAGATCAGTGGTCTCCAAACTGTGGCCCGAGGGCTGAATACGGCCCTTTGCTTGCCTTTATCCGGCCCTTGCGGCACTATCCCTACCACTAATACGAGACACTATTTTGCCATCTGACACCAACAATGGAACACCATTTCTCCCACTGACACCACTAACGGGGCCCTTTGATACAAACAATGGGGCACTATTCCTTCCCCTAATACCAGATACTTACTCCCACTGATGCCAGGAAAATGTAAACTCCCGCTGGCCAAAGTCCGGCCCTCCTAGAGTCTGAAGGACAATAAACTGGCCCTTTGTTTAGAATGTTTGGAGACCCCTGGTTTAGATCAAAGTATATTCATGTGTTAGAATGGCCCAGTCACAGTCCAGACCTAAATCTCATTGAGAATCTGTGGCAAGACGTGAAAAAATTGCTGATCACAGACGCTCTCCATCCAATCTGACAGAGCTTGAGATATTTTACAAAGAAGAATGGGCAGAAATGTCCCTCTCTAGATGTGCAAAGCTGGTAGAGACACCCCCAAAAAGACTTGCAGCTGTAATTGTAGAGAAAGGGGGTTCTACAAAGTATTGACAACAGGGGGCGCCATACAAATGCCCCCTCCCCCCCACACTTTTCACATATTTATTTGTATCATTTATCATTTTCCTTCCACTTCACAATTATGTGACACTTTGTGTTGGTCTATCACATAAAATCCCAATAAAATACATTTACGTTTTTGGTTGCAACATGAGAAAATGTGGGAAATTTCAAGGGGTATGAACACTTTTTCAAAGCTCTGTACTGCTAGTTTATCAAGGGTCTCCAAACTTTCTATGCAAAAGGCCAGTTTACTGTCCTTCAGGCTTTAGTGGAGCTGGACTGTGGCCAGCATGAGTTGAAAATCCCCTGGCTTCAGTGGGCATAAACAATGACCCATCAGTTGTTTTAAACAGGAGGAAGAAGATATCATTGTCGGTATCGATGGGAAGAACGGTGCCATCCATGGTGTCAGTGGGAGGATGGGTGTCCCATCATTGGTGTCAGTTGGTGTAATAGTGCCCCAGGGGCCAGATAAAGGCATGCAAAGGGCCACATCCGACCCCCAGGCTACAGTTTGGAGTTCACTGGTCTAGTGGGACCTTAAAGCGCTACAAACACAAAACAAACAAAAAAAAGAAACGGGGGCCCCCTGCAGATTTATGTCAAAATGTACTACTATGCACAGCATACAGGACTAGTACATTATGACAGACTTACCTGCACACGGAGCCCTCCAGCGCAGCATTGTCATGGCTCCCCGTCACTTCCATCTTCACCCGGTCTTCCTTCCGGGTTCGCAGGATGCGGCTGTATAAATGGCCGGGGCTGCAATGATGTCACGTGGAAGCCTCGGCACGGGTCTCTGAAGGTACGGCACGGGTATGCTGTACCCACCTACCTGCGCCGGTGACATCACCAGCTGAATCCTGAAGTTTAGGAGATATTCACTGTACCTACAGGGAGGCTTCATTACGTTAAAAAGTGGACTTTACTTCCACATTAACAGAGTGCAGAACTTGCCTTGCTCCAATTTCATCCCTTATGCCTCGTACACACGGACATTTTTCTCGGCAGGAAAAAAAAAACACTTTTTCCCGACGGAATTCCTCTCAAGCCTGCCTTGCATACACACGTTCAGGCCAATTACCGCCCGTCCTAAGCACGGTGACGTACAACACGTACGACAGGACCAGTGGCGGCTGGTGCTCCAATTTTTTTTTGAGGGGGGGCGCAAACAAACTGAAAAAAAAAAACACATCAATTACCGCCACTGTGCCCATTAAATGCAGCCACTGTGCACAAACGCCACCAGTTTGCCCCCTCAAATGCAGCCAGTTTGTCCCCAAATGCAGCCAGTTTTCCCCCAGCCCTGCACTTACCTTCCTCGGGTCAGCGCCATCCTCCTCCATGCTCCCTCATGTCTTCTTCCATCCTCTATGTCTTCTCCCGCCCTCGTTGTCGCTTCAGCCAATCAGGTTACCGGTAACCAGACCCGGTGAACCTGATTGGCTGAGACGCGTGTCAGTGTTAACCAAGGAACGCACAGCCCGTGCATCCCTTGGTTAACTATTTGGAAGCCGATTACAGCCCACAGGCCGCTGGCTCTGATAGACACTTCCAAAAGCCAACCAACTGCTGTTATTCAGATGGCCGGTGCTCTCCAGGGGGCCGGCCATCTGAATAGTGGGCAATGCATGAATGTATGTATTGTTGATGGTGCAGGGGAGAGAGGGGGCGGTGCTTCTGCGCCCACTATGGACGCACCGCCACTGGGACGGGACTATAAAGGGGAAGTTCCATTCCAATGGCGCCACCCTTTGGGATGCTTTTGCTGATCTCGTGTTAGTAAAAGTTTAGTGAGAGACGATTCCCGCTTTTCAGCCTCCTGCTTTTCAGTCCGTTACAGCGTGACGAATGTGCTATCTCCAATACGAACGCTAGTTTTACCAGAACGAGCGCTCCCGTCTCATACTTGATTCTGAGCATGCGTGTTTTTTTCCCCCTCCGAAAAGCATACACACTACCAGTTTTCCCGACAGGAAAAAGTCCGCCGGAAATCCCGACGGGAAAAAAGAAAGCTGGTTCTCTTTTTTTTTTTTCCGGCAGTTTTCTCCTTGGGAAAACTGCGATAGAGCATACACACGGCTGGTTTTCCCGGCCAAAAGCTCTCATGGCGGTTTTCCCGACAGGAAAAACGGTTGTGTGTACGAGGCATTAGACAAAACAAGAAGTATGTTATGTATATGCTGGGGGTGGAGGCTACCAACATTTGAGTTGGGCTTTAACAATTAGGATTAAATCAAAGAGTCCAACCACCATAAACCCCTTTTCAGTTTTTAGTAGGTACTGCAAAGCTAAACCACTTGGCATTTTCTAATGTCTCTTGGGGATTATATTGGTGAGATCTTCTTAATGTTGAGTTTCTAAGACTGTACACCCGCTATGGCCATTAGGAAGAGCTCCTACTCTCCTTTTTTTTAAATCAGAAAAAAAAAGTTTATTGAAAAACAGAACAAATAGACATTCAGTCACAAATCATGTGCAGCAAAAAGTCCAGGTACATAGTATGCATTCATTTCCTATAATACACTGACAGTTGTAGGATAATATCCGCCTGTATATGAGCATTAACATACCAAAGGGCAGCGCTGCATTGCATTGTCAAACATCAAAGTGCAATAAACTGGACTGTCTGTCCTGGACCATCAAAAATAGTAGAGAAACAATCTGAACAATAGTGAATAGAACGTATAGGGACAAACTTTCACAACCCTAATGGATTTAATTAACCTACCACTAATAAACTACTCATTAAATGTTTAGAAGGAACCACCATGATGACCTATCCATAGACCCCACGAAAAGCGACGGGGGATGTTATGACTTTCCGTGACCATGCCTCTGAACTCGCCACATTACATTTGCAGAAGTCTATCATGCACTAGTTGGGTAGGACCTAACCCAGGGGTGTCAAGCCAGGGTTGCCACATGGAATAGAACTTTTTCAGGACATTTCGATGTTGATAAATAAGTTTTTCACGTATGAGCAAACTATTGACCATTTCCACCCATTGTCCCCCCCTTCGGCACCCTAGGAGTTATCCACAGCCTCGCGATAGCCTTCCGAGCCACATATAACAAATGCAATACAGCAGTATGGCCATTAGGCGATAGTGAGGGTACCTCCAGCGCACCAAGCAGGCACACAACCGGGTCTTGCGGAACAGGAAATTGGTAAACTTGGAAAATAGTAGAGATAACATACTGCCAATACCTAAAGAGTTTTGGACATGTCCACATCATATGCAACAGATCCCCATCATGTATGCAACATTTTGGACACAGTGGAGTATCTCTAATACCCCATTTATGTAGGCGGGTTGGAGTCCTGTACACCCTATGTAGTAGAAAAAGATGCAAAAGTCTATGTGACGCAGATACCGACACCAATGGTGCGGTCGTGAGACACAGCTCCCAGGTTTTCCCGTCTATAGGACCCAGATCCCTTTCCCACCCTTTTCTACAGGGCAGGGTAGAGGCATCATGCGTGGAATTAAGTAGTCTAGTGTATATCCTGGAAATCATACCCTTTTTGTCTTCTGTCAACAGCACATCCCTCAGCAGAGGATGTACTGTCGGCACAAGAGGGGATATTCTACGCTCGCTCTGTACAACATGCCTCAACTGTAGGTATCTGTAAAATTGTGTCCTGTCGAGAGAGAACTCCTCTCTAAGGTCTGCAAATGATTTAAGGATCGTACCATTGAACAACTCTTCTTGATGACAACACTCTAAGGTGGGTGGGAACTGAGCTAGAAAACAATGGTAGTCCACAAGAGGCATAAGAAGCCACCAAAAACTGAAGTCACTTTTGGGTGGTCTGCACACAAAAGGAAAAAAAAAAGGCATGTGAAACCATTCTATAAATTAAACCGAACAAGATGAGCTAACCAATCAAAAGTATGCAGTCAGACGTGCCTACACTTACCTCTGACCTGTCAAAGATGCCCATGAGGTTTACGATACTCAATATACCAATTTCTATACCCAACTCCAAAGTGGACACACTGCCTAACCTCCCCCACAGTATTTGGGTCATGTCCTCAGCCTAACCAATAGAGAATCTTGGGCTTCAAGAAGGCATGCTAGAACACCGGCTCCGGAAATGGTAAATTAATAACTACCGTATATACTCGAGTATAAGCCGAGTTTTTAAGCACATTTTTTTGTGCTGAAAATGCCCCCCTCGGCTTATACTCAAGTCACTTTTTTTGCGCCTGATCTCCCGAAATTTGGGGACCTGGTACTGGCCGGCCGTAGGTCCCCTGGACCCCAAACTTGGCACACATGTAGCCTCATATCTCCTCCATAAGTGTACAAAGTTTGTTGTGCAGGAGACCTAGGGCCAGGGAGCACTGATTTTTTTAAAGCCGGGCACCCCTTCCATAGACTCCCATGTTAAAAACGGTAATTTCTTAGGTAATTTTGCGGACTCTGTACCGTCCTTCCGTAAGTCCCCTGGACCCGAAACTTGGCACACATGTAGCCCGTTTTCTCCTCTATATGTGTACAAAGTTTTTTGTCTGGGGGACCTACGGCCGGGGAGCACCGATTTTTCAAAGCCGGGCACCCCTTCCATAGACTCCCATGTTAAACGTCAGTCTAGTCATGGACACAGTGAGGCATGCAGATGGACACCCTAGGCTTATACTCGAGTCAATATGTTTTCCCAGTTTTTTGTGGTAAAATTAGGTGCCTCGGCTTATATTCGGGTCGGCTTATACTCTTGTATATACGGTAAATACATCTTCAGACCACCGTTGAGGTCACATTTTCTGCCTTGACCAGCTTGAGATCCCGAATGAGGACAAAAGTACTTCAATTTATCCATCGGATTCCTATATCAGTTGGGTTTTGAGATCTGAGTTGGGTTTTGAGATCTGAGTTGGGTTTTGAGATCTGAGTAACAGAGTTCCCAGCTACAACCATCTGCTACGGCTAATCTAAGGAGATTATATGAAGTTCTCCCGTTTTTTTTCCTTAGGCTCCGTGTGGTGCGTATTTCCCCTCCGTTTTCACAGCAAATTTCCAAAGCAGCTGTTTAGCTGAGAATTCAGAAAACGGTTCAGATGCTAATTTTCGGGGAGACGGGGGCCCCCGGTGCCATAGCTAGTTGCTAAGGAGCGGGCTGGGAAGCCAGCGGGATCCTTTCACATGTTCTGCAGCGTCCCCCTTCCTGTTGTAATGGGGTTCCCCCACTGTGGCAGAACTCAAGGGCCCAGTTGCAAGTGGGATCTTTGCAACCCTGGTAGTTCTCGCCACTGCATCCCATAGATAAGGCACACACACAAAAATACGTTGGTCTGAGCTGGTTCAATGTCACCGTGTAAAAATATCCATACCTGGAAATCAGCTTTAAGCTTAGCGATTACTGGAATCTCAGCTTTACTTGGATAGATTGAATAAATCTGATCAAATAATAATAATCTAAGTAAAGGTAACAAGGTATCAGAAAAACTGCATACAAATAGGAGATCACAAAAATCTTAACGTGTTTGTAAACCCTTCCATATACCCAGTGAAGTGACTGGCCCCGGGTGATGTGCAGAGATAAAACAAATCCTCCTACATAAGTTGTACCTGTTTATCTTCTGCACATCCATTCAAAGTGCTGAATATTTAAAGCTTGTCTGAGGGTTCAGAAAAAAGGGGGCTGGGAGCTGAAGTCACACACTGCAGAGATCAATGAGGAGAGCTCTGAGAGATGATTGGAGGGGAGGGGAGGAACCCCTCCCCCCATCTTCAGCACACAGGAACACAGCTGTCAATCACAGGCTGTGTGCTGGAGATCCCTCCCCTGTCACCTTTTATCTCTTGTCAGAAAAACTTGTCAGAAGTGACTAATGCTGATAGCAGAGGAAGGAGGCAGCAGACAGAAATGACACTTAGTGCTCTGGACTGAGACAAGTGCACACTATAGAGGAATGTGCTTTGTTTACATTTCATGTCTGATGTTTACAATCACTTTAAAGAGGAGGTCCAGCCTGGGGGAAAAATCCTGTAGCTGCTGACTTTTAATATATGGACACTTACCTGTCCAGGGAGCCCACGATGTCGGCACCCCAGCCGATCTTTGGACTGGCTCCCAGGTTCTGCAGCCGCCATTCCTGGTAAGGGAAACTGGCAGTGAAGGATTTTGGCTTCACAGCCGGTTCCCTCCTGCACAAGCGTGAAGCGCACTGCGCTTTCTAACTGGAGGGGGTCCGAACTTCCAAGGGATGGCGCCACGGCCCAGTCTCCTGGAAGTGGGGAAGGGTACCTGTCAAAGAAAGGTACCCGTTTCCCCCTCCCCCTCACCCCTGAAAGGTGCCAAATGTAACACTGGAGGGGGAGAGGAAGCAGATAAGCAGAGGTTCCACTTTTGGGTGGAACTCAAATTCAAAAATGAAATTTCTAGATCACTCGATGGGAATCAGAGTTTCTGTAATGGTTCCTAATAAAAAGTTAAACGTTGGACCCACAGAGGCTTCAATCATTCATCTCTCAGACATTGTGATCAGTGTATTACTCTCAGGGACATCCAGGGCTGAGACAAGGGGTGGACAGAAGGGAGGGCTGCCCTGGGTGCAGCACGTATTGTAGGGATGAGGGCGCTGTAAGTTCCTTCTACTAGAAGGCTGATAGGAGTAGTGACAGCGGCATCACTACTTCTGTCAGCCTAGAGCTGGCAAGGAGAAGAGGGGAGAGCTGGGAGGAGGTGTGGGCTGTGCTCTCTCCCCCTCCTCCTCATAAGCTTGCACTGTGCACTTGATTGGGGGGGGGTGGGTGGCACAATTTGGCATTATTGCCCTGTGCACTGGATGATCTTGCCCCAGCACTGGGAACATCCATACTAATGGGGAAAACCATTATTGAGAACATACACAATCAATGACTGGCAGCTTCAACAGCAGAAAGATTCGGGCCGGCAGAATTTCCCAAAAAAATGAGAAAAGACCAAATCTACAAAAATAACATGAGACATTAGATTGTAAGCTCCTCGAGGACAGGGAGTGATGTAATGTACAGTATGTGAAGTGCTGCACAAATTGTCAGCGCGATATAAATCTCTGTATATTTATAAATATACGGTAATATTTATAAATATTTAAAAAAAAAAATAATCTAAATAATAAATCTATTAATAAATAATCCAATGACTGGTCACACACTTGTACATTCACATCTTTAATAAACATGTTAACAATTCATCGAGTGAGACATCAGGTGCTCCTTCATATTCCACCGAATGTCTTCTGCTGTAATGTAAAGCAGCCCCAGACCCCAAGGGAGTCTTTCATCACCACCTACCATTGAGTGACAACCTACAGGAATTGATTCCTTCCATACTCTCCACCGAGGTACCTACCAGTCACCAGGTAAACCAGTCCAGCACTGTCCCCCACTAACTTCAGGAGGTTCATAGTCACACTGAAGAACTGTAACAAAGAATGATTGGCAAGTAGGACATCACATCCCTGCCCTGTTCTCTAGGCCGGGGGTTCTCCACCTTACTGAGACCTGCCAATGGCAAATTCTTCCAAAACCTTTAATGCCCCAACAGTATGGATAAGCAAAGTATGTGGGGGGTAATGGTGGTTCTGGAGGGGATAATGGGATTCAGAAGTCTTGGTGGCCCTGTAGGGGAGGTTTCTGGAGGGGTCTGGGGTCTCTCCAAGAGGCTGGGGGCTTTGCAGGGGCACTGGGGGATGACTGCAGAGCACTTCAGGGGCTAGGAGGACCTGTGAAGACTGAAAGGGACTATGGGGGGGGGGGGGGCGGAAGGCTCTGCAACTGGCTGGGGGCACTATGGGAGACTGGAGGCTCTGCAGCTGGTTCTCCAGGAGGCTGAGGGCTTTGCAGGAGCACTATGGGATCTTGCTGTGCACACTGCTCTTATACTAGTTGAGGCCTGGGTGTTCTAGGCCTAATGGTGGGAGAAGTACACCCATATATGAGTGAACAGTGGTAGCAGGATCCCCGTAAACCGGTAGACCGTGGGAGAAGGACCCAATGCGCTGGTGGTGGACAGTGGATGAAGGGCCCTGTGCACTGGTGGTGGACAGTGGAAGAAGGGCTCTGTGCAATGGTGGTGGACAGTGGATGAAGGGCCTTGGGCACTGGTGGTGAACAGTGGATGAAGGGCCCTGTGAACTGGTGGTGGACAGTGGAAAAAGGGCCCTGTGCACTGGTGGTGGACAGTGAAAGAAGGGCCCTGTGCACTGGTGGTGGACAGTGGATGAAGGGCCCTGTGCACTGGTGGTGGACAGTGTATGAAGGGCCCTGTGCACTGGTGGTGGACAGTGGAAGAAGGGACCTGTGCACTGGAGGTGGACAGTGTATGAAGGGCCCTGTGCACTGGTGGTGGACAGTGGAAGAAGAGCTCTGTGCACTGGTGGTGGACAGTGGAAGAAGGACCCTGTGCACTGGTGGTGGACAGTGGAAGAAGGACCCTGTGCCCTGGTGGTGGACAGTGGAAGAAGGACCCTGTGCACTGGTGGTGGACAATGGAAGAAGGGCTCTGTGCAATGGTGGTGGACAGTGGATGAAGGGCCTTGTGCAATGGTGGTGGACAGTGGATGAAGGGTCCTGTGCACTGGTGGTGGACAGTGGAAGAAGGGCCCTGTGCACTGGTGGTGGACAGTGGATGAAGGGCCCTGTGCACTGGTGGTGGACAGTGGAAGAAGGTCTCTGTGCACTGGTGGTGGACAGTGGAAGAAGGGCTCTGTGCACTGGTGGTGGACAGTGGAAGAAGGGCTCTGTGCACTGGTGGTGGACAGTGGAAGAAGGGCTCTGTGCACTGGTGGTGGACAGTGGATGAAGGGCCCTGTGCACTGGTGGTGGACAGTGGAAGAAGGGCCCTGTGCACTGGTGGTGGACAGTGGAAGAAGGGCCCTGTGCACTGGTGGTGGACAGTGGATGAAGGGCCCTGTGCACTGGTGGTGGACAGTGGATGAAGGGCCCTGTGCAATGGTGGTGGACAGTGGATGAAGGGCCCTGTGCACTGGTGGTGGACAGTGGAAGAAGGTCTCTGTGCACTGGTGGTGGACAGTGGAAGAAGGGCTATGTGCACTGGTGGTGGACAGTGGATGAAGGGCCCTGTGCACTGGTGGTGGACAGTGGAAGAAGGGCCCTGTGCAATGGTGGTGGACAGTGGAAGAAGGGCCCTGTGCACTGGTGGTGGACAGTGGATGAAGGGCCCTGTGCACTGGTGGTGGACAGTGGAAAAAAGGCCCTGTGCACTGGTGGTGGACAGTGTATGAAGGGCCCTGTGCACTGGTGGTGGACAGTGGAACAGTGGAAGAAGGGCTCTGTGCACTGGTGATGGACAGTGGAAGAAGGACCCTGTGCACTGGTGGTGGACAGTGTATGAAGGGCCCTGTGCACTGGTGGTGGACAGTGGAAGAAGGGCTCTGTGCACTGGTGATGAACAGTGGAAGAAGGACCCTGTGCACTGGTGGTGGACGTGGATGAAGGGCCCTGTGCACTGGTGGTGGACAGTGGATGAAGGGCCCTGTGCACTGGTGGTGGACAGTGGATGAAGGGCCCTGTGCACTGGTGGTGGACAGTGGATGAAGGGCCCTGTGCACTGGTGGTGGACAGTGGATGAAGGGCCCTGTGTACTGGTGGTGGACAGTGGAAGAAGGGCCCTGTGCACTGGTGGTGGACAGTGGAAGAAGGGCTCTGTGCACTGGTGGTGGACAGTGGAAGAAGGGCCCTGTGCACTGGTGGTGGACAGTGGGAGAAGGACCTTGTAAACCAGTAGACAGTGGGAGAAGGACCCCATGCACTGGTGGTGGACTGTGGGAGAAGGACCCTGTAAGCTGGTAGACAGTGGGAGAAGGACCCAATGCACTGGTGGTGGAGAGTGGAAGAAGGACCCCATAAACCGGTAGATAGTCGGAGAAGGACCCTATGCACTAGTAGTGGACTGTGGGAGAAAGACCACATACCTGGGTGGACAGTGGGAACAGGATCCCCGTAAACTGGTAGACAGTGGGAGAAAGACCCCATGCACTGGTGGTGGACATTGGAAGAAGGACCTTGTAAACCGGTAGACAGTGGAAGAAGAATCCTTGTAAACAGGTAGACAGTGGGAGAAGGACCCCATGCACTGGTGGTGGATTGTGGGAGAAGGACCCCATGCACTGGTGGTGGATTGTGGGAGAAGGACCCCATGCACTGGTGGTGGATTGTGGGAGAAGGACCCCATGCACTGGTGGTGGATTGTGGGAGAAGGACCCCATGCACTGGTGGTGGATTGTGGGAGAAGGACCCCATGCACTGGTGGTGGATTGTGGGAGAAGGACCCCATGCACTGGTGGTGGATTGTGGGAGAAGGACCCCATTCACTGGTGGTGGATTGTGGGAGAAGGACCCCATGCACTGGTGGTGGATTGTGGGAGAAGGACCCCATGCACTGGTGGTGGATTGTGGGAGAAGGACCCCATGCACTGGTGGTGGATTGTGGGAGAAGGACCCCATGCACTGGTGGTGGATTGTGGGAGAAGGACCCCATGCACTGGTGGTGGATTGTGGGAGAAGGACCCCATGCACTGGTGGTGGATTGTGGGAGAAGGACCCCATGCACTGGTGGTGGATTGTGGGAGAAGGACCCCATGCACTGGTGGTGGATTGTGGGAGAAGGACCCCATGCACTGGTGGTGGATTGTGGGAGAAGGACCCCATGCACTGGTGGTGGATTGTGGGAGAAGGACCCCATGCACTGGTGGTGGATTGTGGGAGAAGGACCCCATGCACTGGTGGTGGATTGTGGGAGAAGGATTCCTGTAAACTAGTGGACTGGTGGAGAAGAACCCTGGTGCATCAGTGGACAGTGGGGGAAGGATAACCGTACACCAGAGGACAGTGGGAGAAAGGTCTCTTACCCTTGTAGCGAGTGAAAAGAGGAGCCTCTTACATTGGTGGCCAGTGGGAGAGATGTCCCTTAAATTCTTGGTTAACGAGTGAAGGGACCTTCTTACATTGGTGGTCAGTGGATTAGGTCCCCCATAGATTATTGGTCAGTACAGGATCTCCTTACATTGGTGGTCAGTGGATGAGGAGCCCCATAGATTATTGGTCAGTGGATGAGGTGCCCCATAGATTATTGGTCAGTACAGGATCTCCTTACATTGGTGGTCAGTGCATGAGGTGCCCCATAGATAATTGGTCAGTACAGAATCTCCTTACATTGGTGGTCAGTGGATGAGGTGCCCCATAGATTATTGGTCAGTAGATGAGGTGCCCCATAGAGTATTGGTCAGTACAGGATCTCCTTACATTGGTGGTCAGTGGATGAGGTGCCCAATAGATTATTGGTCAGTACAGGATCTCCTTACATTGGTGGTCAGTGGATGAAGTGCCCCATAGATCATTGGTCAGTACAGGATCTCCTTACATTGGTGGTCAGTGGATGAAGTGCCCCATAGATCATTGGTCAGTACAGGATCTCCTTACATTGGTGGTCAGTGGATGAGGTGCCCCATAGATTATTGGTCAGTACAGGATCTCCTTACATTGGTGGTCAGTGGATGAGGTGCCCCATAGATTATTGGTCAGTACAGGACCTCCTTACATTGGTGGTCAGTGGATGAGGTGCCCCATAGATTAGTGGTCAGTACAGGATCTCCTTACATTGGTGGTCCCATTGATGATCAGGCAGGAAACTAGAAAAGCCCTGCTGAATGAACTCCTAGTAACCTCTGGAGAAACCAAAGGGATTCACTGATTTCCCACTTTGTGTAACAGAATATCTCAAATAGGAAAAAAGAAGTCACACATGAAACGTTTATTGATCAGAGTGATCACCAATACACTTGTGGTAAGTCATGAATGCATGTGGTTCTCAACCTGCGGCACGTGTACCCAGGGTGGTACTTATATTGGGTTCAGGGGTTACTTCTGCTTTCCAAAGTAAACAAACGTAACAGTTCAGTGATTTGAAAATTGATACCAAATATGTAAAACAAATCAAAGTACAGATTTTTAACGGCAGTTTATAAAACATTTGCACACAATTAGGACTTGGCTAATAATTGTATATATAACAAGAGGAGCCTGGAATAAATGTCACCTGACCCATGGAGTACTCTGCAATCACAGACTTTCATAAAATGGGGGCATGCTTTAAAAACACAAAGCTTAGTCAATTTATTAATATAAATACTTAAACAAAAAACACACACAAAGCCATCACAGGTACCTGTAAAATTGCAGCTGGCGTTTGGGACTTCCATATCGAGCACTTTGGAAGCATGAAGGGAGAGAGAGAAAAATATTCCACATATCACACGGCAAATACTTCAATATGAAGTCCTGGGTGGTGATCAATACAGACAACTGACAATGGGATTACCTTTTACAACATCGCCACCTACTGACCGATCAGCAAACTGACAAATCCAAAGAACTACGCAAGCCTGAACATAGATTATAGAGAAGTACCATTGGGCTTTACCTGGTGAAATTCCAGCACATTAAACTGGAATGATTCTGTATGTGGAAGACGTTTTGCTGCTCATCAAAATAGCTTCTTCAGCTCTAATGAGTATCAGGAACATTCCCCGGCATTTATATCCACCGATCTAACATCTCTACCCCGGTACAGCCATACCGTTTGATTGACGAACACCTGACCCCCAACTTCCTGCCACCAGGGGATTGGATTATGCAATAAGAACAGAAGCGATTTTACATCATTTCACAAATTTCATTCTGTTCTTATGCAATCGACATTTGCCTTGACACATTCCATGGTGACCGGATAAATGCTCATTGGAAAACTCCTGATGGGCATTTACTCCAAATTCTACATATACCTGACTATCTTTAAAGCTGAATTTTACCCCTACATCAACACCCCCCCCCCCCATCTTCAAAAATCCAGGGCGCGTGCAGACATGCCATGGGTCTCTGCCAACTATTTGGGACCTGGGAGACACGCAGCATATTTTATTTACAAACCTCTGCACCAGGGCTTGACAAATTTGCTTGGAATCTAGGAGCCAGCTAAAAAAGTTAGGAGCCAGGAATGTGCACCGTACCGCCGAGCTTGCGCGCAGAATCGAACGCATACATGAGTAGCACCCGCATATGAAAGCGGTGTTAAAACCACACGTGAGGTATCGCCGCGATCGGTAGATTGAGAGCGATAATTCTAGCCCTAGACCTCCTCTGTAACTCAAAACATGCAACCTGTAGAATTTTTTAAACGTCGCCTATGGAGATTTAAAGGGTAAAAGTTTGGCGCCATTCCACGAGCGGATGCAATTTTTAAGCGTGACATGTTGGGTATCAATTTACTCGGCGTAACATTATCTTTCACAATATAAAAAAAAAATAAAAAATTGGGCTAACTTTACTGTTGTCTTATTTTTTAATAAAAAAAAAAAAAAGTGTATTTTTTCCCAAAAAAGTGTGCTTGTAAGACCGCTGCGCAAATACGGTGTGACATAAAGTTTTGCAATGACCGCCATTTTATTCTCTAGGGTGTTAGAATAAAAAATATATATAATGTTTGGGGGTTGTAATTAGAGGGAAGGAGATGGGGCAGTGGAAACAGACAGGGGAAGCTCCATTAGCATTGCTGGTTGTATGTCATACCAACGGCCACCACAAGATGGCGCCTGATCACAGAAGGAAGCATACGCCTGCAGAGAAGCATAGGCCTGCAGAAGGCCGCAAAGCCACGGCCTCAATTACCGGCCGGCATGACGCGATCGCGCGGTGCGCGGGGGGGGTTTCACGGAGACACAGGATACCCCAGCTGTGCTGCCCCAGGCGCCAGGTCACTAACTCTAGTCGCAATGGCGACCTGGCGCCCGGGGATTGTCGAGCCCTGCTCTACACAACATTAGCACAGGTGTGGCTAGTCTCTACTATATAGGGATTATGGTACTTACATGGACAGCAACACTTAAATAGTCTATAACAATTTAGTAAAACACACACAAAGATTGTGCCACAATAAGACACTAAAACCGCTCTCCGTTGAATGGATAATTACATAGTGATACCAAAAGGCCGATACTCATGGTCTATCTCTATCACATAGAGTATATCCATATCTTCTCAACATGTTTCACGGTAATGTCTGCTTCCTCAGGAGTATTTAGAGAGCAAACGTATCTAAAAAAAACAACAGGTATAACAAATGTAA
Source organism: Rana muscosa (assembly GCA_029206835.1). Taxonomy (NCBI): domain Eukaryota; kingdom Metazoa; phylum Chordata; class Amphibia; order Anura; family Ranidae; genus Rana; species Rana muscosa. The sequence goes on along the minus strand of CM055124.1, from coordinate 311,252,595 downwards.
TAAAGAAATCAATACAGTGGAGGTAATTATTAGGTTTATACAGGGCTGGTGCAAGGATTTTTGATACCCTAGGCGAAACCTGATTTTGCGGCACCCTCTTGGCTCCACCCCTGACACTACCACCTTTGCCCTGCCCATCAAATGCAGCCCACCAGCGCCCATCAATGCAGCCTACCAGCGCCCATCAATGATCAATGCAGCCTCACCAGCGCCCATCAATGCAGCCTACTTGTGACCATCAATGAACGTTTGCTTGCTTCCATTCATTCGGGAGTTGGGACACAGACACAGTCCTCCGCCGCCACTGCGCCTCTGACACTATTTACGAACGGAGCGGCGGCTGCCTGCTGATGCTGAGACTTAGTTGATTGTTGCAGAGAAAAGAGTGTAGGAACACCAGTGGCCGGGCGCCCCTAGGCAGCAGTGCGCCCTAGGCGGCTGCCTAGTTTGCCTAGTGGTAGCACCGGGCCTGGGTTTATACGTGAAGATCCAGATGAGGGGTTGCAGAAAACGTACCCATCACCCAGGGAGTGACTACATGTGGAGCACCGCAATACTTTTGGTTATGTGCCTGGGGTCTCTCGTGTGACCTTTTACATCTTTAGACGGAGTGTACATGCACCTTGCCATAATGCTCCCACACTCGCCGGGATAGACGTGTTTCATGGTTCTCCACATGGAGTCACTCCCTGGGTGATGGGTAGGTTTTCTGCAGCCCCTCCTCTGGATCTTCATGTTCAAACATATTAATTACCTCTACTGTATTGATTTCTTTATTTCATTTGTTATTGTCTTTTATAGATACATTTGCTCTCTAAAATACTCCTGAGGAAGCAGACATTACCGGGAAACATGTTGAGAAGATATGGATATACTAATGAGTTCTCAACCTGCGGCCCTCCAGCTGTTGTGGAACTACAAGTCCCATCATGCCTTTGCCTTTGGGAGTCATGCTTGTGACCGTCAGCCTTGCAATGCCTCATGGGTCTTGTAGTTCCACAACAGCTGGAGGGCCACAGGTTGAGCACCCATGCATGAGATAGACCTTTTTGTATCACTATGTAATTATCTATTCAATGAAGAGCAGTTTTAGTGCCTTATTGTGGCACAATTTTTGTGTGTGTTTTACTAAACTGCTGCAACAAAAATACTATTTCAGACTATTTACATGTTGTTGTCCATGTAAGTACCATAAAAGTCCAGAACAGCCTCCAAATATATACTTTCTGTAATGATTCCAGGATGTAGGTACTCGTATTGTGATATACATATTGGCACATAATTTGTGTATATATATATATATATATATATATATATATATATATATATAGGCATTATAGTGAAGATATACTGATACCGACGAGGCGTCTGCCTGTGTGCCAAATCTTGTGCATGCACCCTTGGTATCCCCCTGCCTCTAGGGATAGGTGTGATGTGGCAATCCCAGGAGGCAGAGGGACCTGAACTAGGTTAGAAAGCAGCCCAAAAAGCTACTATATTTTGCAGACAATAATTTAACTTTTTACTAGTTTTGTAAGGGGAGGGGAGGGGGGGGGTTACGAGTGGAGAAAAGGTTGTTTAATGTGTTAAGGTCCACTTGACATCCTGATGAAGCCCCCGAAACGCGTTGACTTTGTGCACCATCTTTCATTTGATTTTACATTGGACTAAACTTGCATCTGGACTATAAGATCGCAGTATGGCGCTTCAATGCCAAATTCATTCATTAGAGCCGAGGAAGCGGTTTGGAGAAATGCCGTCAAAAGTCTAGTTGACTACTTCTAGGCTCTACAATGACTGGGAGCTTTCTTCAAAAATGCTCAATAGGAATGGTTTCTATGCCCCCCCCCCCATATCCAAAAATCAGAAATAACCCCCCCCCCCCCCCCCAATGTCTAAGACCGCAGTGGCAATGAGACACAAAGTACGGGGGAATTGTTGTATTAGGAAGGTTCTACACAACTTCACATTGGTCTAGTGCAGAGGTTCTCAACCTCAGTCCTCAAGTGACCCCAACGGGCCATGTTCTGGGATCTTCCCTTAGATAAAATAGTCCTCATCAATACCATGCCATTGATATTGATTTAAAGCAGCTGTGCAAAGTAAAGGAAAACCTGAAAACATGACCCGTTGGGGGTACTTGGGGACTGAGATTGAGAACCACTAGTGTAGTGGAGGGACTTCTGGTTCTTTTTAGCTCACTAAAATGAATTGAATTGAACAGAGATTAAATAATCAGAAAAAGTAATCCCCCCCCCCCCCCCACCACTGAGCTGCAAGTTACCACTGCCAGCGGACATGTAGGTACAGATTCCTGTGGTTGCGGCACAGTGAAACGTATACAACCTGCATTTGGCAAGCAGCACCTCCGCCAAACGTGACCCATTCAAGTGAAAGGGACCGGCACAGTGTGGCTGAAACAGGTATTCAAGGGGTGAGCTGCCTGTCAAATGCCCCTGAAAAGTGATACACCACAGAATGCATTTCAGAAGGGCAGCAAACACTGCCACACATGTAAATGAGCCCTAATAGGATAATGTGCCGCTGGTCAGCGTGCAGTCATACTCTGCTGTTGTCACCATAAGGAAATCATCTCTGCTGGAGGCAGAGGCGGCTCTCTAATAAGGCAAATTTGGCGGTCGCCTAAGGCCTCGCACTCACAGGGGCCTTGCGGCCGCCTAATTTACCTGTGATCAATACTAATGACGGCGTCATCGGATCTCTCTATTACCCCTCTCTCTTTCTCACCTCCCCCTCTCTCCCCCCTCTTGTATTGGCTGAATATGTCTGATGGGCGAGGAGGGTGCCCTGGAAGTGGTGCCGATCACCTGTGTGCTACATCCGTGCATTTTCTGCAGCCATTTTTCGTGCTTGAATTATTTTCCCCATTATGGGCGTGAGTGGGGTCTCGTGTCTATGTTTTGCCTAAGGCCTCACAAAGCCTAGAGCCGCCTCTGGCTGGAGGGAGTGCCTGTAGACCGAAAATAACTGCAACTAAGTATGAATAACAATGGTCTAAAAAGGGGGCGGTGCTTCACCAAACTAAAACCAAACTAAATGTCAAACTAAATGTCACCCAGTTAAAAATCTACCTCTTCTTTAAAGGAAAACTATAGAGCAGGGGTCTGCAAACTTTATAAACAATCAAAGGGCCAGTATACGGTCCTTCAAACTTTAGGGGGGCCGGACTGTGGCCGGGGGGGGGGGGGGGGGGGGGAAGGTACAGCCGTGGCTAAAAGTTTTGAGAATGACACAAATATTAATTATCACAAAGTCTGCTGCTTCAGTGTTTATAATGGCAATTTGCATCTACAGAGAGGGGAAAAAGTATTGACCCCCTGCTGATTTTGTACGTTTGCCCCACTGACAAAGAAACGATCGGTCTATAAATTTTATTGGTCAGTTTATTATACCAATCAAGCCCCGTACACCCGGGCGGGAATCCTGTCGAAAAAAAAAAACGTTGGTTTTCTCGACGGGATAAACACGCGCCATTCAAAAGAACCGCCGTTCTTTTGAATGGCAAGAACGCTGTGACGTCATCGACTACGACGCGCCGGCGCTCCTCACATTCGATGGCGGCCCCGCCGCCACCATCTTGCTACACCCTACACTACCCTTGTATGCTACCGCGCATGCGTCGAAGTCTCATCGAGCATGCGCGGGTTTTCCTGGAGACTGGTAAGCCTACAGACGACCGGGTTTCTCGGCAGGAAACACTCTGCTGAGAATCCCAACGAGAAAAATAGAGAGCAGGTTCTCTGTTTTCCTCGTCGAGATTCCCAGCAGTTTTCCTGTCGAGAAACCATACACACCAACGGTTTTCTCTGCAAAAATCTCTCCCAGCAGTTTTCTTGCCGAGAAAACCGGTCGTGTGTACGAGGCTCGAGAGACAGAACAACAAAAATATCCAGAAAAACACATTTCAAAAAAGTTATAAATCGATTTGCATTTTAATGAGTGAAATAAGTATGTGAACCCTTCGCAAAACACGACTTAGTAGTTGGTGGGAATCCCTTGTTGGCGATCACAGAGGTCAGACGTTTCTTGGAGTTGGGCCTCCAGGTTCGCACACATCTCAGGAGGGATTTTGTCCTCTTTGCAGATCCTCTCCAAGTCATTAAGGTTTCCAGGCTGACGTTTGTTGACTCGAACCTTCAGATCCCTCCACATATTTTCTATGGGATTAAGGTCTGGAGACTGGCTAGGCCACTCCGGGACCTTAATGTGCTTCTTCTTGAGCCATTTGTTGCCTTGGCCGTGTGTTTTGGGTCATTGTCATGCTGGAAGACCCATCCATGACCCATTTTCAATGCCCTGGCTGAGGGAAGGAGGTTCTCACCCAAGATTTGACAGTACATGGCCCCGCCCATCTTTCAGTTCTGGGCGGATTCCTCACCGTTCTCATGATCATTGAACCTCCACGAGGTGAGATCTTGTATGGAGCCCCAGACCGAGGAGAGTGACAGTTATTCCATTTGTTATTCCATTTGTGAATAATCCCACCAACTGTTGTCACCCTCTCACCAATCTGCTTGGCGATGGTCTTGTAGCCCATTCCAGCCTTGTGTAGATCTCCAATCTTCTCCCCGACATCCTTGGACAGATCTTTGGTCTTGGCCATGGTGGAGAGATTAGAATCGGATTGGTTGCTTCTGTGGACAGGTGTCTTTTATACAGGAAACAAGCTAAGTAACAAGTAACAAGCTCAGATTCGGAGCACTCCCTTTACCGGTACAGAAGACACCCGGGAGCCAGAAATCCTGCTGATTGATAGGGGATCAAATAATTATTTCACTCATTAAAATGCAAATCCATTTATATATTTTTTTAAAATGCATTTTTCTGGATATTTTTGTTGTTGTTCTGTCTCTCGCTGTTATAATAAACTGACCAATAAAATTATAGACTGATCGTTTCTTTGTCTGTGGGCAAATATACAAAATCAGCAGGGGGTCACATACTTTCCCTCACTGTACTCCAGAATGTTATGAAGAGCGATCAGATGAATTGCAATTTATTGCAAAGTCCCTCTTTGCCATGAAAATGAACTTAATCCCATAAAAAACATGTCCACTGGATTTGTGAAGAAGGCTTCAGGGCGCCCAAGAAAGTCCAGCAAGCGCCGGGAGAATCTCCTACAGTTGATCGGGGCACCACCAGTGCAGAGGGGGGATGGGGGCACCACCAGTGCAGAGGGGGGATGGGGGCACCACCAAGGCAGAGGGGGGGATGGGGGCACCACCAAGGCAGAGGGGGATGGGGGCACCACCAAGGCAGAGGGGGGTGGGGGCACCACCAGTGCAGGGGGGGGATAGGGGCACCACCAGTGCAGAGGGGGGATGGGGGCACCACCAGTGCAGAGGGGAGATGGGGGCACCACCAGTGCAGAGGGAGGATGGGGGCACCACCAGTGCAGAGGGGGGATGGGGGCACCACCAATGCAGAGGGGGGATGGGGGCACCACCAATGCAGAGGGGGGGTGGGGGCACCACCAGTGCAGAGGGGGGATGGGGCACCACCATCGGATTTTAGGCCATCGCAAATTCCGATCGTGTGTACAGGGCATTACAGTGCCTGACCCTCAGAGCCCGTGCCTTAAACTGTGGCTCCCGTGCGAATGCGTGGAAGTGATGTCATTGCGCCCCCGGTCACTCATGTAGCCGGAGGCTGTGAACCTGGAAGGAAGACTGGGGGAAGATGTCCTAATTTTTAGGAACAATGTACTGACTGGAATGGTACCAGCTGATTGGAGAAAAGCCAATGTAGCACCAATATTAAAAAAAAAGGGCCAAAATACATCCCTGGGAATTACAGACCAGTCAGCCTAACATCAATAGTATGTAAGCTCTTGGAGGGGATGATAAGGGACTATATACAAGATTTTAGTAATGAGAACGGTATCATTAGCAGTAATCAGCATGGATTCATGAAGAATCGTTCTTGCCAAACCAATCTATTAACCTTCTATGAGGAGGCAAGTTGCAATCTAGATAAAGGAAGGCCCGTAGATGTGGTGTATCTAGATAAAGGAAGGCCTGTAGACGTGGTGTATCTAGATAAAGGAAGGCCCGTAGATGTGGTGTATCTAGATAAAGGAAGGCCTGTAGACGTGGTGTATCTAGATAAAGGAAGGCCTGTAGACGTGGTGTATCTAGATAAAGGAAGGCCTGTAGACGTGGTGTATCTGGATAAAGGAAGGCCCGTAGACGTGGTGTATCTGGATAAAGGAAGGCCTGTAGACGTGGTGTATCTGGATAAAGGAAGGCCTGTAGACGTGGTGTATCTGGATAAAGGAAGGCCCGTAGACGTGGTGTATCTGGATAAAGGAAGGCCTGTAGACGTGGTGTATCTGGTGTGACAGCAGGAAGGTAAAGTCACCTGGTTGCATCCAGGGGGGTAGATATATTTCGCCCAGATTCAGGCTTTACGCCGACTTATACAACTAGGTGGAGAGTTGTATAAGCCCAGCTAAGGCTAGTGGGCTCATGGATGACTCATACCTCTAGGGAGAGTGCTGGGCGTCGTGCAGACAGGGAGTTGATGAGACCAGCTGAAGCTTGTCAGCTCATTTAGGCCTCTATAAGAACTCCCAGCTTCATTAGATGTTAGCTCATGCCTGGAACCAGACCTGTGTGGACTGTCTAGGGAGAGTGAACCCCTGTGCGGTGAGACAAAGCCTGTGTGGCTATTTGCTTGGACATTTAAAACCAGGGACTTAGGGACTAGGACAGCACTAGGCTGATCCCAGTTGTTAGTTAGGAAACCTGTATGTTTAGTCAGAGGTCAAGTTGACCAGGATTTATTTTGTTTATGTTTCTTTTGCTTTGCTGTGTTTTGTCACTGTAAATAGAAAATAAACCGCACCTTTTTGATTTTGAAAACCACAACCTCCGTTTGCTGGGCCTGTTTTGTGTGGGGAGCCCATCCCGGGGGTCACACACACCCGCTGCCGAGCTAACCCCCTCACAGTTGGTGGAGAACCAGTGGCAGTTTTTTTTAAGCCAGCATGGAGGAGATACTGAAGCAGCTGGCTCTAGCAAATGCCAATCAACAGCAGACAAATGCAGGTTTGCAAAAGAGCCTTGCAGCTCATCAACAGAGCCTTGCAGCTCAACAACAGAACTTCGTAGCCCAGCAGCAAGCTCATCAACAGAGCCTTGCAGCCCAGCAGCAGACAAACGCAACTTTGCAACAGAGTCTGGAGGCTCAGCAACAAGCCCAGCAGCAATCTGAGGCCCGCTTCATAGACCTGTTGCAGAAGCAAGAGCAGAGACTACAACAACAGATGGAAGCAGTAATGCAGCAACGTCCGCAGACCAGTGAGGAAAGCCGTCCCACTAATACCGCGTCCTTTGGGGTGAGTCGTTTATTGACAAAAATGACTGGAGAGGATGATCCAGAGGTATTTTTGACCACATTTGAAAGGACCGCTGAAAGAGAAAAGTGGCCTGAGGAGCAGTGGGCTGGACTGGTGGCTCCTCTGTTAACTGGTGAATCGCAGAAAGCTTACTATGACCTAGAGCCTAACCAAGCAAAAGACTATGTGATGCTAAAAGCTGAAATATTGGCAAGGCTGGGTGTCACCCAGGCTGTCCGGGCTCAGCGTGTGCATAACTGGACTTTCCAGCTTGGAAAACCCCCCAGGTCTCAAATGTATGATCTCATTCACCTGAGCAGAAAGTGGCTTACAGCCAGAGACTTTGTCCGCACCAAAGATTGTGGAACGTGTTGTAATGGATCGGTTTTTGAGAGCTCTTCCTACTGCCATCCAAAAGTGGGTAAGCCATGGAGACCCAGAGACGGCCGATGGTCTTGTGGATCGTGTGGAGAAATACTTGGCTACAGAGAACCTGACGGCCTCTTCCAGAGACACTCGGACTTTCCACCCTAAGACCAGACCATCCCCAGGGGCGGATAAGAGGATTCCAAGGGGTGAGGGTGGAGAGAGTGAGAGGGTGGGAGCTCTACCCCAAGTTTGGCGAGAACAGCCTGGGAAATCAGCGGCTCAAGAGGCGGCAAGAAGGATCGTTTGCTACCGCTGCCGGCAAGCGGGACATATTGCAGCCAATTGCCCGGTTGTGGAGGAACCCATGCAGTGTGACTTTCTGACGGGCAGACGTCAGTCGCTGTGTGCGACAGTCGCATGCACTGCCATTCGAGGAACTGAGAAACATTTATGCAAAATGTGTGTTAATGGTAGAAATGTTGTGGTATTGCTGGATTCAGGTAGCCTTGTGACCCTGATAAAGGCTGAGTTAGTTAAAACAGAGGTCTCTGGGAATAGCAAGGTAGCTGTTATTTGTGTGCATGGGGACACCCGAGGAGTATCCAGTGACTACAGTGTGTTTCGAGACCCCCAAAGGTACCCTCTCTCATCCAGTGGGCTTAGTATCTCAGTTACCGCATGACGCCATTGTGGGAAGGGATTTTCCGAAGTTCTGGGAACTGTGGGATGATCCTGAGCCCCTCACTGGTGCCCCTATGTACCAGGAATGTGATAGCCAGAACTCCCCTGAGAGTGGTGAGGACTCTCCGGAATTTCCCTTATCAGTATTGGCAGGGGAGACTCAAGAAACTGGAGAGGAGCCCACCTCCTCAGACGAAAACCTACCGTCTGTGGAGTTTTCTGATCTTGAGGTTCACAGGGAAAACTTTGCCACAGAACAGTTGAAAGACCCCGCCCTAATAAAGGCACGGGAAAACGTAGTGAAAATAGATGGCGAGTTAGTGAACCCAGATAATACCTGCACTTACCCATACTTCAGCGTAGAGAAGGACCTACTGTATCGGGTGGCAAAAAGGGCAGAAGAAACCGTTGAGCAGCTTGTGGTGCCCAAACCTTACAGGAAGTTGGTGTTGGAGTTGGCCCATGGGCACATTCTTGGAGGTCATCTGGGGACAGAGAAAACCCAAGAGAGGGTATTACAGAGATTCTATTGGCCGGGGGGTGATGAAGGACGTAGAAAATTATTGTTCCTCCTGCCCTGTGTGTCAGAGGTTGGCCCCGATGCCACATTTCCGTAGCCCGCTGGTCCCTCTACCCATCATTGAGGTCCCGTTTGAGAGGATCGCCATGGATTTGGTAGGTCCTATAATCAAGTCCGCTAGGGGGCACCAGTACATATTAGTTATAATGGACTATGCCACCCGTTATCCAGAAGCGATCCCTCTCCGAAATACCTCGGCCAAAACCATAGCCAAAGAGCTATCTCTTGTTTTTAGCCGGGTGGGTATTTGTAAGAACTGCTTACGGACCAAGGTACACCCTTTATGTCCGGGTTATGAAAGAGCTGTGTAAATTGTTCAAAGTGACGCAATTGCGTACGTCTGTGTATCACCCCCAAACCGATGGGCTGGTTGAAAGATTCAACAAAACCCTAAAACAAATGTTGAAGAAAGTGGTGGATAGAGATGGAAAGGATTGGGACTGTTTACTTCCTTATTTGATGTTTGCTATTAGGGAGGTGCCCCAATCCTCTACGGGATTCTCCCCCTTTGAGTTACTGTATGGGAGACACCCAAGAGGGCTGTTGGATATTGCCAAGGAAACTTGGGAAAGTGAGAGTTCTCCCCACAGGAGTGTGATTGAGCATGTCGCCCTGATGCAAGATCGAATTGCACAGGTAATGCCCATCGTGAAGGAACATTTGGCCCAAGCGCAGTTGGCACAGCAGAGAGTGTACAACCGTGGAGCCAAGACCCGTACCTTTTCCCCGGGGGATAGGATATTGGTACTTGTCCCTACGGTTGAAAGTAAATTCCTTGCCAAATGGCAAGGCCCCTACGAGATAATGGAAAAAGTGAGCGAAGTGAATTACAAGGTCAGACAACCAGGAAGGCGAAAGCCCGAACAGATCTATCACGTTAATCTGTTGAAAGCCTGGAGGGATAGAGAGTCCCTAGTCGCAGACACTTGGTCACCAGCTCAAACTGGTTGCGTGATTCCTGAGGTTGGAATAGCAGCCACCTTGTCACAACCCCAACAACAGGAGGTTAAGGAGTTTGTGCTTCGCAACAAGGAGGTATTCTCTGAGCTGCCGGGACAAACATCTGGGGTAGAGCATGACATCATTACCCCGCCCGGTGAAAGGGTGAAGTTAAAACCCTATCGGATCCCAGAGGCTCGACGGGAGGCAATACGGGAGGAAGTACAGAAAATGCTGAACTTAGGGGTGATAGAGGAGTCCCAAAGTGATTGGTCTAGTCCCATCGTGTTGGTGCCTAAACCGGATGGGAGCTGGCGATTTTGTAACGATTTTCGTCAGTTGAACAAAGTTACAAAATTTGACACCTACCCCATGCCACGTATAGATGAGTTGATCGACCGGCTGGGAACAGCCCGATACATGACGACTCTTGACCTCACAAAAGGGTATTGGCAAATCCCCCTGGCCAAGTCGGCCAAAGAGAAAACCGCATTTGTAACCCCAGACGGGGCGTTCCAATATAAAAGAATGCCGTTCGGGTTACAGAATGCGCCGGCCACATTCCAGCGGAAAATGGACCAGATGCTGAGGCCCCATCGGAAGTATGCTGCGGCTTACCTGGATGACGTAATTGTCCATAGCACAGATTGGGCCTCACATCTGCCAAAAGTGCAAGCAGTCCTGGACTCTGTTCGGGAAGCGGGGTTTACGGCTAACCCCAAGAAGTGTACCATTGGGCAGGAGGAGGCCAAATATCTTGGGTACACCATTGGGAGGGGAGTAATAAAACCCCAACTCAACAAAGTCGAGGCCATCCAGAGTTGGCCACGTCCCAACAGCAAGAAGCAGGTACGAGCCTTTCTGGGAATCGCTGGGTATCATCGGCGATTCATTCCCCACTTTGCTTCTAAGGCTGTGCCCCTAACCAACCTGACGAAGGGGAAAGGGTCGGTCATGATTAAATGGACCCCCGAGGCTGAGGCAGCATTCCAGTTCTTGAAACAAGCCTTATGTAGCCAGCCAGTGTTGTACTCACCCGACTTCTCTAAAGACTTTGTCGTACAAAGTGATGCGTCAGATGTGGGGTTAGGAGCAGTATTGTCCCAGGTCTGGAACGGGGAAGAGCACCCAGTCATTTACCTCAGCAGGAAGTTGAAGTCCCATGAGGTAAATTACGCCACCGTTGAAAAGGAGTGCTTAGCGGTGAAGTGGGCTCTAGATTCCCTTCGGTACTACCTGCTAGGTAGGCACTTTGACATGGTTACGGATCACGCTCCGTTAAAGTGGATGGCTCAAAACAAGGAAACAAATAGAAGAGTGAATAGGTGGTTCCTGGCCCTCCAGGAATTCAACTTCACAGTAAAGCATCGCCCTGGCGTTCAAATGCGGAATGTGGATGCTTTGTCTCGAGTACATGAATGCCTGATTGCTGGTGTTCCAACCCCGAGGTTAAAACAAGAGGGGGGGGTATGTGACAGCAGGAAGGTAAAGTCACCTGGTTGCATCCAGGGGGGTAGATATATTTCGCCCAGATTCAGGCTTTACGCCGACTTATACAACTAGGTGGAGAGTTGTATAAGGCTAGTGGGCTCATGGATGACTCATACCTCTAGGGAGAGTGTGGGGCGTCGTACAGACAGGGAGTTGATGAGACCAGCTGAAGCTTGTCAGCTCATTTAGGCCTCTATAAGAACTCCCAGCTTCATTAGATGTTTGCTCATGCCTGGAACCAGACCTGTGTGGACTGTCTAGGGAGAGTGAACCCCTGTGCGGTGAGGCAAAGCCTGTGTGGCTATTTGTTTGGACTTTTACTAAACCAGGGACTTAGGGACTAGGACAGCACTAGGCTGATCCCAGTTGTTAGTTAGGAAACCTGTATGTTTAGTCAGAGGTCAACTTGACCAGGATTTATTTTGGTTATGTTTCTTTTGCTTTGCTGTGTTTTGTCACTGTAAATAGAAAATAAACCGCACCTTTTTTTGATTTTGAAAACCACAACCTCCGTTTGCTGGGCCTGTTTTGTGTGGGGAGCCCATCCCGGGGGTCACACACACCCGCTGCCGAGCTAACCCCCTCACACTAGATAAAGGAAGGCCCGTAGACGTGGTGTATCTAGATAAAGGAAAGCCCGTAGACGTGGTGTATCTGGATAAAGGAAGGCCTGTAGACGTGGCGTATCTGGATAAAGGAAGGCCCGTAGACGTGGTGTATCTGGATAAAGGAAGGCCCGTAGACGTGGTGTATCTGGATAAAGGAAGGCCCGTAGACGTGGTGTATCTGGATAAAGGAAGGCCCGTAGACGTGGTGTATCTAGATAAAGGAAGGCCCGTAGACGTGGTGTATCTAGATAAAGGAAGGCCCGTAGACGTGGTGTATCTAGATAAAGGAAGGCCCGTAGACGTGGTGTATCTAGATAAAGGAAAGCCCGTAGACGTGGTGTATCTGGATAAAGGAAGGCCTGTAGACGTGGCGTATCTGGATAAAGGAAGGCCCGTAGACGTGATGTATCCGGATAAAGGAAGGCCCGTAGACGTGATGTATCCGGATAAAGGAAGGCCCGTAGATGTGATGTATCCGGATAAAGGAAGGCCCGTAGACGTGTCGTATCTGGATAAAGGAAGGCCCGTAGACGTGGTGTATCTAGATAAAGGAAGGCCCGTAGACGTGGTGTATCTAGATAAAGGAAGGCCCGTAGACGTGGTGTATCTAGATAAAGGAAGGCCTGTAGACGTGGTGTATCTGGATAAAGGAAGGCCCGTAGACGTGGTGTATCTAGATAAAGGAAGGCCCGTAGACGTGGTGTATCTGGATAAAGGAAGGCCCGTAGACGTGGTGTATCTGGATAAAGGAAGGCATGTAGACGTGGTGTATCTGGATAAAGGAAGGCCCGTAGACGTGGTGTATCTAGATAAAGGAAGGCCCATAGATGTGGTGTATCTAGATAAAGGAAGGCCCGTAGATGTGGTGTATCTGGATAAAGGAAAGCCCGTAGACGTGGTGTATCTGGATAAAGGAAGGCCCGTAGACGTGGTGTATCTGGATAAAGGAAGGCCCGTAGACGTGGTGTATCTAGATAAAGGAAGGCCCGTAGACGTGGTATATCTGGATAAAGGAAGGCCCGTAGACGTGGTGTATCTGGATAAAGGAAGGCCCGTAGACGTGGTGTATCTAGATAAAGGAAGGCCCGTAGACGTGGTGTATCTAGATAAAGGAAGGCCCGTAGACGTGATGTATCCGGATAAAGGAAGGCCCATAGACGTGTCGTATCTGGATAAAGGAAGGCCCGTAGACGTGGTGTATCTGGATAAAGGAAAGCCCGTAGACGTGGTGTATCTGGATAAAGGAAGGCATGTAGACGTGGTGTATCTGGATAAAGGAAGGCCTGTAGACGTGGTGTATCTGGATAAAGGAAGGCCCGTAGACGTGGTGTATCTGGATAAAGGAAGGCCCGTAGACGTGGTGTATCTGGATAAAGGAAGGCCCGTAGACGTGGTGTATCTAGATAAAGGAAGGCCCGTAGACGTGGTGTATCTAGATAAAGGAAGGCCCGTAGACGTGGTGTATCTGGATAAAGGAAGGCCTGCAGACGTGGTGTATCTGGATAAAGGAAGGCCCGTAGACGTGGTGTATCTAGATAAAGGAAGGCCCGTAGACGTGGTGTATCTAGATAAAGGAAGGCCCGTAGATGTGGTGTATGTGGATTTTGCAAAAGCATTTGACACAGTTCCCCAAAAACCTTTACTGTACAAAATAAGGTCCGTTGGAATGGACCATAGGGGGAATATATGGATTGAAAACTGGCTACAAGGGCGAGTTCAGAGGGGGGTGATAAATGGGGGTACTCGGAATGGTCAGGGGTGGGTAGTGGGGTCCCCCAGGGTTCTGTGCTGGGACCAATCCTATTTAATTTATTCATAAATAACCTGGAGGATGGGGGTAAACAGTTCAATCTCTGTATTTGCGGATGATATTAAGCTAAGCGGGACAATAACTTCTACGCAGGATGTGGAAACCTTTCAAGAAAATCTGAACAAATTAATGGGGTGGCGACAACATGGCAAATGAGGTTTAATGTAGAAAAATGTAAAATAATGCATTTGGGTGGCAAAAATATGAATGCAATCTATACACTGGGGGGAGAACCTCTGGGGGAATCTAGGATGGAAAAGGACCTGGGGGTTCTAGTAGATGATAGGCTCAGCCAGGGCCGGCCCTACCATGGGACCCGATGGTACCTCGGTCCCAGGCGGCACTTTCAGGGGGCGGCAAATTGCCGCCTGCCAGCCCGCTCCGCTGCACATGTGCCTGGGTTTCCACCCGTCAGAAACCCAGGCACACATACCTGTCCTGCGGCAGCCGAATCCCTGGCTAGAGGGGCACGATCATCCAGTTCACAATCACACTACTGCCTCGGTGCGCTCTGTGTTTGAGCCGAGCTCAGCTCAGCAATTGGCAGAGGCGGGTGTCCTGTGATTGGCTAAGCAGGTCATGTGCGGACATGAGGCTCTGTGATTCGCCTGGAGGAGCTCCCTTGTATCCTGATGGTGAACACAGGACGGGAGCCTGCTCCTAATCATGTGATCACAACTGTGAAGACCCGCCCCAGTACTGCTTCTCCTGGAGCCTGGAGGAGCTGGACTGTGTCTGTGGATAATCGCGCCTGCCCTGCATGCTCCTAACTCGCTGTGTGTCACTGTCTCCTGAGGTCCGTCTCTGTCAGCCCCCCTCTCTTTAATGTCAGCCCCCCCCTCCTCAATGTCACCTGCACCCCCTCCTCAACTGCCCCCCCTCAAGGTCAGCCGCCCCCCCTCCTCAATGTCAGCTGCCCTCCCTCCTCAATGTCAGCCACGCCCCCTCCTCAATGTCACCTGCCCCCCCTCCTCAATATCACCTCCCCCCCTCCTCAATATCAGCCGCCCCCCCCCTCCTCAATATCAGCCACCCCCCCCCTCCTCAATGTCAGCCGCCCCCCCCTCCTCAATGTCAGCCGCCCCCCCTCCTCAATGTCAGCTGCCCCCCCTCCTCAATGTCAGCCACCCCCCCCGTCCTCAATGTCAGCCTCCCCCCCCACCTCCTCAATGTCAGCCGCCCCCCCTCTTTAATGTCAGCCGCGCCCCCTCCTCAATGTCACCTGCCCCCCCTCCTCAATGTCAGCCGCCCCCCCTCCTCAATATCAGCCGCCCCCCCCTCCTCAATATCAGCCGCCCCCCCTCCTCAATGTCAGCCGCCCCCCCCTCCTCAATGTCAGCCGCCTCCCCTCCTCAATGTCAGCCACCCCCCCCGTCCTCAATGTCAGCCACCTCCCCATCCTCAATGTCAGAAGACCCCCCCTCCTCTATGTCAGCAGACCCCCCCCCTCTTCTCTGACAGCAGACCCCCCTCTTCTCTGTCAGATCCCCCTCTTCTCTGTCATCTCTCTCCTGCCTGCCTTCACTCTGGGACACAGCAAATGGCAATCCACTACATGTGGCAGGTGAAGTGGCAAGTGACAATCTGCTACGTGTGGCAGGTGACGTTGTGGCAAGTGACAATCCGCAATGTGTGGCAAGTGACAATCTGCAATGTGTGGCAGGTGGCGTCGTAGCAAGTGACAATCCGCTACGTGTGTCAGGTGACGTTGTGGCAAGTGGCAATCCGCTACGTGTGGCAAGTGACAATTCGCAATGTGTGACGTCGTGGCAAGTGACAATCCGCTACGTGTGTCAGGTGACGTTGTGGCAAGTGGCAATCCGCAACGTGTGGCAAGTGACAACCCGCAATGTGTGGCAGGTGGCGTCGTGGCAAGTGACAACCCGCAATGTGTGGCAGGTGGCGTCGTGGCAAGTGACAACCCGCAATGTGTGGCAAGTGACAACCCGCAATGTGTGGCAGGTGGCGTTGTGGCAAGTGACAATCTGCAATGTGTGACGTCGTGGCAAGTGACAATCCGCAACTGGTGGCAGGTGACGGTGGCAAGTGACACGCTCAGGCTCCCACTGATTCTGCATTATGGTGAGTTGAACTATTTTATATATTATATAACAATGTAATAATAGAAATGACGCACTTCACTAATTTTGTTTTGCGATACGGCACTGCGTCGATTTAACTGACAATTGTGCGGTCGTGCGACGCTGTACCCAAACAAAATTTACGTCCTTTGTTTCCCACAAATAGAGCTTTCTGTTGGTGGTATTTCTTCATCAGTTTAGGCCAATACGTATTCTTCTACATATGTTTGGTAAAAAAAAAAAAACGCAATAAGTGTATATTGATTAGTTTGCGCAAAAGTTATAGCGTCTACAAAATAGGGGATAGATTTATGGCATTTTTATTATTATAAATTTTTTACTAGTAATGGCGGTGATTTGCGATTTTCAGTGAGACTGCGACATTGCGGTGAACAGATCGGACACTTTTGACACATTTTTGGGACCAGTGACATTTATACAGCGATTTGTGCTATAAAAATGCACTGATTACTGTGTAAATGTCACTGGTGTGGAAGGGGTTAAATGTGTTACCTGGGAGGTGTTTCTAACTGGGGGTGATGGGACTGACTGGAGGAGGAGAGAGATCTCTGTTCCTAATCACTAGGAACAGCAGATCTGTCTCTCCTCCCCTGTCAGAATGGGGATCTGTCTGTTTACATTGACAAATCCCCGTTCTGGCTCTCTGTGGAGCGATCGCGGGTGGCCGGCTGACATCGGGGCCACACACAGGTCCTTTTATACTCCTAAATACATGTATAAAGCCATGACAGGTCCTTTTTACACCCCTATACACATGTATAGAGCCATGACCGGTCCTCTTCATACTTATATATACATGTATAGAGCTATGACCGGTCCTCTTTATACTCCTATACGTGAATACAGCCATAACAGGTCCTTTTTATATTCCTATACATGAATAGAGCCATGACAGGTCCTCTTTATACTCCTACATACATGTATAGAGCCATGACAGGTCCTCTTTATACTCCTACATACATGTATAGAGCCATGACAGATCCTCTTAAGTTATGATATAAAATTATATCCTTTTGGTGGGCGTTATTTTTTTTGGGGGGGGGGGCAGCATTTAATTCTTGGTACCAGGCAGCACAATGTCTTAGGCCGGCACTGGGCTCAGCATTGCCAAGCTGCTGCTAACAAAGCAAACAGAATATTGGCATTAAAAAAGGGGATCAACTCCAGAGATAAAACGATAATTCTCCCGCTCTACAAGACTCTGGTCTGGCCGCACCTGGAGTATGCCGTCCAGTTCTGGGCACCAGTCCTCAGGAAGGATGTGCTGGAACTGGAGAGAATACAATGAAGGTCAGCAAAGAGCAACAAAGGGTCTGGAGGATATTACAGTGGAACCTTGGTTTACGAGTAACGCGCTTAAAGCGGAGTGTCACCCAAAATAACATCTATATACGAGCACACTCCTTACACTACTAACATGTCCAGTAGCCACATCTTTTTTTTTTTTCTGTTGTACATACCGTATTATGGCTATGTCAATTTCGGCTTCCGGGTACTCACTCCCGCGTGAGTAGGCGTTTCTATTGTCCCGCAATGTAATCTGGGAGTTCGCATGTCCTGCAGAAAAAGTTCCCCGGCGGATAAGGTTCCCCCCCCCTGTACTGCGCATGTGCGGCACGAACCTCAACGGAGTTTCCGAAAGTAGCCGAACATGTAGAGCTGTGAGTCGGCTCTACACGGCGCCTGCGCAGTCAGCTCTACACGGCTCTTAGTCATTGCGCAGGCGCCGTGTAGAGCTAACTCGCAGCTCTACATGTTCGGCTACTTTCGGAAACTCCTTTGAGGTTCGTGCCGCGCCTGCGCAGTACAGGGGGGTCCTTTTCCGCCGGGGGGGACCTTCTTCGGCAGAACACCGTCCACCGCTTCCAGGAAGTCAGTGCTTGTGGGCTTCACAATGCCCACAAGCAAAATGGAAAATTTCTATAGCTGATTTTAAAAGTTCATCTTTTGCCCGAAAACAGACAGGAGAGGTTTGAAGTCACCAAACACGTGAATACTAATTGGTGATCTAAAAATACATTGAATGCAACCAAAAACAAAAAAATTATTTGCCGCGGAACCTCCGCTTTAACGAGTATTTTGAAAGACGAGCAACTTTTTAAAAAAAAAATCTGACTCGGTTTGCGAGTGTTGTCTCGCAAAATGAGCAGAATTCAAGGTAATGGGGTGTGCAGTACCACATTTGGCCTTAGGTGCGGAGGCGCCGGAGCCAAGCAGAGCCGAGCTTGGAGCCGTTCGGAAATACTTGGAAATACTCAATTCCCGGGTGTTTCCGAGAGTTTCCGAGGTCAGCCGAGCTGTCCCTGGGCCTTTCCGAGTGTTTCAGAGGCTCTTCGGTGAAGAATCGTTCTTGCCAAACCAATCTGTTAACCTTCTATGAGGAGGCGAGTTGCAATCTAGATAGACGTGGTGTATCTGGATAAAGGAAGGCCCGTAGACGTGGTGTATCTAGATAAAGGAAGGCCCGTAGACGTGGTGTATCTAGATAAAGGAAGGCCCGTAGACGTGGTGTATCTGGATAAAGGAAGGCCTGTAGACGTGGTGTATCTGGATAAAGGAAGGCCCGTAGACGTGATGTATCCGGATAATGGAAGGCCCGTAGACGTGTCGTATCTGGATAAAGGAAGGCCCGTAGACGTGGTGTATCTGGATAAAGGAAGGCCCGTAGACATGGTGTATCTGGATAAAGGAAGGCATGTAGACGTGGAGTATCTGGATAAAGGAAGGCCCGTAGACGTGGTGTATCTAGATAAAGGAAGGCCCGTAGACGTGGTGTATCTAGTGTGAGGGGGTTAGCTCGGCAGCGGGTGTGTGTGACCCCCGGGATGGGCTCCCCACACAAAACAGGCCCAGCAAACGGAGGTTGTGGTTTTCAAAATCAAAAAAAGGTGCGGTTTATTTCCTATTTACAGTGACAAAACACAGCAAAGCAAAAGAAACATAACCAAAATAAATCCTGGTCAAGTTGACCTCTGACTAAACATACAGGTTTCCTAACTAACAACTGGGATCAGCCTAGTGCTGTCCTAGTCCCTAAGTCCCTGGTTTAGTAAAAGTCCAAACAAATAGCCACACAGGCTTTGCCTCACCGCACAGGGGTTCACTCTCCCTAGACAGTCCACACAGGTCTGGTTCCAGGCATGAGCTAACACCTAATGAATCTGGGAGTTTTTATAGAGGCCTTTAAATGAGCTGACAAGCTTCAGCTGGTCTCATCAACTCCCTGCCTGCACGACGCCCAGCCCTCTCCCTAGAGGTATGAGTCATCCATGAGCCCACTAGCCTTATACAACTCTCCACCTAGTTGTATAAGTCGGCGTAAAGCCTGAATCTGGGCGAAATATATCTACCCCCCTGGATGCAACCAGGTGACTTTACCTTCCTGCTGTCACATACCCCCCCCTCTTGTTTTAACCTCGGGGTTGGAACACCAGCAATCAGGCATTCATGTACTCGAGACAAAGCATCCACATTCCCCATTTGAACGCCAGGGCGATGCTTTACTGTGAAGTTGAATTCCTGGAGGGCCAGGAACCACCTATTCACTCTTCTATTTGTTTCCTTGTTTTGAGCCATCCACTTTAACGGAGCGTGATCCGTAACCATGTCAAAGTGCCTACCTAGCAGGTAGTACCGAAGGGAATCTAGAGCCCACTTCACCGCTAAACACTCCTTTTCAACGGTGGCGTAATTTACCTCATGGGACTTCAACTTCCTGCTGAGGTAAATGACTGGGTGCTCTTCCCCGTTCCAGACCTGGGACAATACTGCTCCTAACCCCACATCTGACGCATCACTTTGTACGACAAAGTCTTTAGAGAAGTCGGGTGAGTACAACACTGGCTGGCTACATAAGGCTTGTTTCAAGAATTGGAATGCTGCCTCAGCCTCGGGGGTCCATTTAATCATGACCGACCCTTTCCCCTTCGTCAGGTTGGTTAGGGGCACAGCCTTAGAAGCAAAGTGGGGAATGAATCGCCGATAATACCCAGCGATTCCCAGAAAGGCTCGTACCTGCTTCTTGCTGTTGGGACGTGGCCAACTCTGGATGGCCTCGACTTTGTTGAGTTGGGGTTTTATTACTCCCCTCCCAATGGTGTACCCAAGATATTTGGCCTCCTCCTGCCCAAGGGTACACTTCTTGGGGTTAGCCGTAAACCCCGCTTCCCGAACAGAGTCCAGGACTGCTTGCACTTTTGGCAGATGTGAGGCCCAATCTGTGCTATGGACAATTACGTCATCCAGGTAAGCCGCAGCATACTTCCGATGGGGCCTCAGCATCTGGTCCATTTTCCGCTGGAATGTGGCCGGCGCATTCTGTAACCCGAACGGCATTCTTTTATATTGGAACGCCCCGTCTGGGGTTACAAATGCGGTTTTCTCTTTGGCCGACTTGGCCAGGGGGATTTGCCAATACCCTTTTGTGAGGTCAAGAGTCGTCATGTATCGGGCTGTTCCCAGCCGGTCGATCAACTCATCTATACGTGGCATGGGGTAGGTGTCAAATTTTGTAACTTTGTTCAACTGACGAAAATCGTTACAAAATCGCCAGCTACCATCCGGTTTAGGCACCAACACGATGGGACTAGACCAATCACTTTGGGACTCCTCTATCACCCCTAAGTTCAGCATTTTCTGTACTTCCTCCCGTATTGCCTCCCGTCGAGCCTCTGGGATCCGATAGGGTTTTAACTTCACCCTTTCACCGGGCGGGGTAATGATGTCATGCTCTACCCCAGATGTTTGTCCCGGCAGCTCAGAGAATACCTCCTTGTTGCGAAGCACAAACTCCTTAACCTCCTGTTGTTGGGGTTGTGACAAGGTGGCTGCTATTCCAACCTCAGGAATCACGCAACCAGTTTGAGCTGGTGACTAAGTGTCTGCGACTAGGGACTCTCTATCCCTCCAGGCTTTCAACAGATTAACGTGATAGATCTGTTCGGGCTTTCGCCTTCCTGGTTGTCTGACCTTGTAATTCACTTCGCTCACTTTTTCCATTATCTCGTAGGGGCCTTGCCATTTGGCAAGGAATTTACTTTCAACCGTAGGGACAAGTACCAATATCCTATCCCCCGGGGAAAAGGTACGGGTCTTGGCTCCACGGTTGTACACTCTCTGCTGTGCCAACTGCGCTTGGGCCAAATGTTCCTTCACGATGGGCATTACCTGTGCAATTCGATCTTGCATCAGGGCGACATGCTCAATCACACTCCTGTGGGGAGAACTCTCACTTTCCCAAGTTTCCTTGGCAATATCCAACAGCCCTCTTGGGTGTCTCCCATACAGTAACTCAAAGGGGGAGAATCCCGTAGAGGATTGGGGCACCTCCCTAATAGCAAACATCAAATAAGGAAGTAAACAGTCCCAATCCTTTCCATCTCTATCCACCACTTTCTTCAACATTTGTTTTAGGGTTTTGTTGAATCTTTCAACCAGCCCATCGGTTTGGGGGTGATACACAGACGTACGCAATTGCGTCACTTTGAACAATTTACACAGCTCTTTCATAACCCGGGACATAAAGGGTGTACCTTGGTCCGTAAGCAGTTCTTTACAAATACCCACCCGGCTAAAAACAAGAGATAGCTCTTTGGCTATGGTTTTGGCCGAGGTATTTCGGAGAGGGATCGCTTCTGGATAACGGGTGGCATAGTCCATTATAACTAATATGTACTGGTGCCCCCTAGCGGACTTGATTATAGGACCTACCAAATCCATGGCGATCCTCTCAAACGGGACCTCAATGATGGGTAGAGGGACCAGCGGGCTACGGAAATGTGGCATCGGGGCCAACCTCTGACACACAGGGCAGGAGGAACAATAATTTTCTATGTCCTTCATCACCCCCGGCCAATAGAATCTCTGTAATACCCTCTCTCGGGTTTTCTCTGTCCCCAGATGACCTCCAAGAATGTGCCCATGGGCCAACTCCAACACCAACTTCCTGTAAGGTTTGGGCACCACAAGCTGCTCAACGGTTTCTTCTGCCCTTTTTGCCACCCGATACAGTAGGTCCTTCTCTACGCTGAAGTATGGGTAGGTGCAGGTATTATCTGGGTTCACTAACTCGGCATCTATTTCCACTACGTTTTCCCGTGCCTTTATTAGGGCGGGGTCTTTTAACTGTTCTGTGGCAAAATTTTCCCTGTGAACCTCCAGATCAGAAAACTCCACAGACGGTAGGTTTTCGTCTGAGGAGGTGGGCTCCTCTCCAGGTTCTTGAGTCTCCCCTGCCAATACTGACAAGGGAAATTCTGGAGATTCCTCACCACTCTCAGAGGAGTTCTGGCTATCACATTCCTGGTACATAGGGGCACCAGTGGGGGGCTCAGGATCATCCCACAGTTCCCAGAACTTCGGAAAATCCCTTCCCACAATGGCATCATGCGGTAATTGAGATACTAACCCCACTGGATGAGAGAGGGTACCTTTGGGGGTCTCGAAACACACTGTAGTCACTGGATACTCTCGGGTGTCCCCATGCACACAAATAACAGCTACCTTGCTATTCCCAGAGACCTCTGTTTTAACTAATTCAGCCTTTATCAGGGTCACAAGGCTACCTGAATCCAGCAATACCACAACATTTCTACCATTAACACACATTTTGCATAAATGTTTCTCAGTTCCTCGAATGGCAGTGCATGCGACTGTCGCACACAGCGACTGACGTCTGCCCGTCAGAAAGTCACACTGCATGGGTTCCTCCACAACCGGGCAATTGGCTGCAATATGTCCCGCTTGCCGGCAGCGGTAGCAAACGATCCTTCTTGCCGCCTCTTGAGCCGCTGATTTCCCAGGCTGTTCTCGCCAAACTTGGGGTAGAGCTCCCACCCTCTCACTCTCTCCACCCTCACCCCTTGGAATCCTCTTATCCGCCCCTGGGGATGGTCTGGTCTTAGGGTGGAAAGTCCGAGTGTCTCTGGAAGAGGCCGTCAGGTTCTCTGTAGCCAAGTATTTCTCCACACGATCCACAAGACCATCGGCCGTCTCTGGGTCTCCATGGCTTACCCACTTTTGGATGGCAGTAGGAAGAGCTCTCAAAAACCGATCCATTACAACACGTTCCACAATCTTTGGTGCGGACAAAGTCTCTGGCTGTAGCCACTTTCTGCTCAGGTGAATGAGATCATACATTTGAGACCTGGGGGGTTTTCCAAGCTGGAAAGTCCAGTTATGCACACGCTGAGCCCGGACAGCCTGGGTGACACCCAGCCTTGCCAAAATTTCAGCTTTTAGCATCACATAGTCTTTTGCTTGGTTAGGCTCTAGGTCATAGTAAGCTTTCTGCGATTCACCAGTTAACAGAGGAGCCACCAGTCCAGCCCACTGCTCCTCAGGCCACTTTTCTCTTTCAGCGGTCCTTTCAAATGTGGTCAAAAATACCTCTGGATCATCCTCTCCAGTCATTTTTGTCAATAAACGACTCACCCCAAAGGACGCGGTATTAGTGGGACGGCTTTCCTCACTGGTCTGCGGACGTTGCTGCATTACTGCTTCCATTTGTTGTAGTCTCTGCTCTTGCTTCTGTAACAGGTCTATGAAGCGGGCCTCAGATTGCTGCTGGGCTTGTTGCTGAGCTTCCAGACTCTGTTGGTGAGCTTGCTGCTGGGCTGCAAGGCTCTGTTGATGAGCTTGCTGCTGGGCTGCAAGGCTCCTTTGCAAACCTGCATTTGTCTGCTGTTGATTGGCATTTGCTAGAGCCAGCTGTTTCAGTATCTCCTCCATGCTGGCTTAAAAAAAAACTGCCACTGGTTCTCCACCAACTGTGAGGGGGTTAGCTCGGCAGCGGGTGTGTGTGACCCCCGGGATGGGCTCCCCACACAAAAACAGGCCCAGCAAACGGAGGTTGTGGTTTTCAAAATCAAAAAGGTGCGGTTTATTTTCTATTTACAGTGACAAAACACAGTAAAGCAAAAGAAACATAAATAAAATAAATCCTGGTCAACTTGACCTCTGAGTAAACATACAGGTTTCCTAACTAACAACTGGGATCAGCCTAGTGCTGTCCTAGTCCCTAAGTCCCTGGTTTTAAATGTCCAAGCAAATAGCCACACAGGCTTTGTCTCACCGCACAGGGGTTCACTCTCCCTAGACAGTCCACACAGGTCTGGTTCCAGGCATGAGCAAACACCTAATGAAGCTGGGAGTTCTTATAGAGGCCTAAATGAGCTGACAAGCTTCAGCTGGTCTCATCAACTCCCTGTCTGCACGACGCCCTACACTCTCCCTAGAGGTATGAGTCATCCATGAGCCCACTAGCCTCAGCTGGGCTTATACAACTCTCCACCTAGTTGTATAAGTCGGCGTAAAGCCTGAATCTGGGCGAAATATATCTACCCCCCTGGATGCAACCAGGTGACTTTACCTTCCTGCTGTCACACTGGATAAAGGAAGGCCCGTAGACGTGGTGTATCTAGATAAAGGAAGGCCCGTAGATGTGGTGTATGTGGATTTTGCAAAAGCATTTGACACAGTTCCCCAAAAACCTTTACTGTACAAAATAAGGTGCGTTGGCATGGACCATAGGGGGAATATATGGATTGAAAACTGGCTACAAGGGCGAGCTCAGAGGGTGGTGATAAATGGGGAGTACTCAGAATGGTCGGGGGTGGGTAGTGGGGTCCCCCAGGGTTCTGTGCTGGGACCAATCCTATTTAATTTATTCATAAATAACCTGGAGGATGGGGTAAGCAGTGCAATCTCTGTATTTGCGGATGATATTAAGCTAAGCGGGACAATAACTTCTACGCAGGATGTGGAAACCTTTCAAGAAAATCTGAACAAATTAATGGGGTGGCGACAACATGGCAAATGAGGTTTAATGTAGAAAAATGTAAAATAATGCATTTGGGTTGCAAAAATATGAATGCAATCTATACACTGGGGGGGGGGGGAGGACCTCTGGGGGAATCTAGGATGGAAAAGGACCTGGGGGTCCTAGTAGATGATTGGCTCAGCAATGCTAAGCTGCTGCTAACAAAGCAAACAGAATATTGGCATTAAAAAAGGGGATCAACTCCAGAGATAAAACAATAATTCTCCCCCTCTACAAGACTCTGGTCTGGCCGCACCTGGAGTATGCCGTCCAGTTCTGGGCACCAGTCCTCAGGAAGGATGTGCTGGAACTGGAGAGAATACAATGAAGGTCAGCAAAGAGCAACAAAGGGTCTGGAGGATATTACAGTGGAACCTTGGTTTACGAGTAACGCGCTTAACGAGTATTTTGAAAGACGAGCAACTTTTAAAAAAAAAATCTGACTCGGTTTGCGAGTGTTGTCTCGCAAAATGAGCAGAATTCAAGGTAATGGGGTGTGCAGTACCACATTTGGCCTTAGGTGCGGAGGCGCCGGAGCCAAGCAGAGCCGAGCTTGGAGCCGTTCGGAAATACTTGGAAATACTCAATTCCCGGGTGTTTCCGAGCCTTTCCGAGAGTTTCCGAGGTCAGCCGAGCTGTCCCTGGGCCTTTCCGAGTGTTTCAGAGGCTCTCCGGTGAAGAATCGTTCTTGCCAAACCAATCTGTTAACCTTCTATGAGGAGGCGAGTTGCAATCTAGATAGACGTGGTGTATCTGGATAAAGGAAGGCCCGTAGACGTGGTGTATCTAGATAAAGGAAGGCCCGTAGACGTGGTGTATCTAGATAAAGGAAGGCCCGTAGACGTGGTGTATCTAGATAAAGGAAGGCCCGTAGATGTGGTGTATCTAGATAAAGGAAGGCCCGTAGACGTGGTGTATCTGGATAAAGGAAGGCCCGTAGACGTGGTGTATCTGGATAAAGGAAGGCATGTAGACGTGGTGTATCTGGATAAAGGAAGGCCCGTAGACGTGGTGTATCTAGATAAAGGAAGGCCCATAGATGTGGTGTATCTGGATAAAGGAAGGCCCGGAAATGTGGTGTATCTGGATAAAGGAAAGCCCGTAGACGTGGTGTATCTGGATAAAGGAAGGCCCGTAGACGTGGTGTATCTGGATAAAGGAAGGCCCGTAGACGTGGTGTATCTAGATAAAGGAAGGCCCGTAGACGTGGTGTATCTGGATAAAGGAAGGCCTGTAGACGTGGTGTATCCGGATAAAGGAAGGCCCGTAGACGTGGTGTATCTGGATAAAGGAAGGCCCGTAGACGTGGTGTATCTAGATAAAGGAAGGCCCGTAGACGTGGTGTATCTGGATAAAGGAAGGCCCGTAGACGTGGTGTATCTGGATAAAGGAAGGCCCGTAGACGTGATGTATCCGGATAAAGGAAGGCCCGTAGACGTGATGTATCCAGATAAAGGAAGGCCCGTAGACGTGATGTATCCGGATAAAGGAAGGCCCGTAGACGTGTCGTATCTGGATAAAGGAAGGCCCGTAGACGTGGTGTATCTGGATAAAGGAAGGCCCGTAGACGTGGTGTATCTAGATAAAGGAAGGCCCGTAGATGTGGTGTATCTAGATAAAGGAAGGCCCGTAGACGTGGTGTATCTAGATAAAGGAAGGCCCATAGATGTGGTGTATCTAGATAAAGGAAGGCCCGTAGACGTGGTGTATCTGGATAAAGGAAGGCCCGTAGACGTGGTGTATCTAGATAAAGGAAGGCCCATAGATGTGGTGTATCTAGATAAAGGAAGGCCCGTAGATGTGGTGTATCTGGATAAAGGAAGGCCCGTAGACGTGGTGTATCTAGATAAAGGAAGGCCTGTAGACGTGGTGTATCTGGATAAAGGAAGGCCCGTAGACGTGGTGTATCTAGATAAAGGAAGGCCCGTAGACGTGGCGTATCTGGATAAAGGAAGGCCCGTAGACGTGGTGTATCTGGATAAAGGAAGGCATGTAGACGTGGTGTATCTGGATAAAGGAAGGCCCGTAGACGTGGTGTATCTAGATAAAGGAAGGCCCATAGATGTGGTGTATCTAGATAAAGGAAGGCCCGTAGATGTGGTGTATCTGGATAAAGGAAAGCCCGTAGACGTGGTGTATCTGGATAAAGGAAGGCCCGTAGACGTGGTGTATCTGGATAAAGGAAGGCCCGTAGACGTGGTGTATCTAGATAAAGGAAGGCCCGTAGACGTGGTATATCTGGATAAAGGAAGGCCCGTAGACGTGGTGTATCTGGATAAAGGAAGGCCCGTAGACGTGGTGTATCTAGATAAAGGAACACCCGTAGATGTGGTGTATCTAGATAAAGGAAGGCCCGTAGACGTGATGTATCCGGATAAAGGAAGGCCCATAGACGTGGTGTATCTAGATAAAGGAAGGCCCGTAGACGTGGTGTATCTGGATAAAGGAAGGCCCGTAGACGTGGTGTATCTGGATAAAGGAAGGCATGTAGACGTGGTGTATCTGGATAAAGGAAGGCCCGTAGACGTGGTGTATCTGGATAAAGGAAGGCCCGTAGACGTGGTGTATCTGGATAAAGGAAGGCATGTAGACGTGGTGTATCTGGATAAAGGAAGGCCCGTAGACGTGGTGTATCTAGATAAAGGAAGGCCCATAGATGTGGTGTATCTGGATAAAGGAAGGCCCGTAGATGTGGTGTATCTGGATAAAGGAAAGCCCGTAGACGTGGTGTATCTGGATAAAGGAAGGCCCGTAGACGTGGTGTATCTGGATAAAGGAAGGCCCGTAGACGTGGTGTATCTAGATAAAGGAAGGCCCGTAGACGTGGTGTATCTGGATAAAGGAAGGCCCGTAGACGTGGTGTATCTGGATAAAGGAAGGCCCGTAGACGTGGTGTATCTAGATAAAGGAAGGCCCGTAGACGTGGTGTATCTAGATAAAGGAAGGCCCGTAGATGTGGTGTATGTGGATTTTGCAAAAGCATTTGACACAGTTCCCCAAAAACCTTTACTGTACAAAATAAGGTGCGTTGGAATGGACCATAGGGGGAATATATGGATTGAAAACTGGCTACAAGGGCGAGTTCAGAGGGGGGTGATAAATGGGGAGTACTCGGAATGGTCGGGGGTGGGTAGTGGGGTCCCCCAGGGTTCTGTGCTGGGACCAATCCTATTTAATTTATTCATAAATAACCTGGAGGATGGGGGTAAACAGTTCAATCTCTGTATTTGCGGATGATATTAAGCTAAGCGGGACAATAACTTCTATGCAGGATGTGGAAACCTTTCAAGAAAATCTGAACAAATTAATGGGGTGGCGACAACATGGCAAATGAGGTTTAATGTAGAAAAATGTAAAATAATGCATTTGGGTGGCAAAAATATGAATGCAATCTATACACTGGGGGGAGAACCTCTGGGGGAATCTAGGATGGAAAAGGACCTGGGGGTCCTAGTAGATGATGGGCTCAGCAATGCCAAGCTGCTGCTAACAAAGCAAACAGAATATTGGCATTAAAAAGGGGATCAACTCCAGAGATAAAACAATAATTCTCCCGCTCTACAAGACTCTGGTCCGGCCGCACCTGGAGTATGCCGTCCAGTTCTGGGCACCAGTCCTCAGGAAGGATGTGCTGGAACTGGAAAGAATACAATGAAGGGCAGCAAAGGGCAACAAAGGGTCTGGAGGATATTACAGTGGAAACTCGGTTTACGAGCATTTTGAAAGACAAGCAACTTTTTAAAAAAAAATTCTGACTCGGTTTGCGAGTGTTGTCTCGCAAAATGAGCAGAATTCAAGGTAATGGGGTGTGCAGTACCGCATTTGGCCTGAGCTGCGGGGGCGCCGGAGCCAAGCAGAGCCGTTCGGAAATACTCGGAAATACTCAATTCCCGGGTGTTTCCGAGCCTTTCCGAGAGTTTCCGAGGTCAGCCGAGCTGTCCCTGGGCCTTTCCGAGGCTCTCCGGCGCCCCCCCACCTCTGTCCACATGCGGTATCACATGCCATTGAAGTCAATGCGGAACAAATTATTTTTGTTTCCATTGACTTCTATGGGGAAACTCGCTTTGATATGCGAGTGCTTTGGATTACGAGAATTCTCCTGGAACGGATTATGCTCGTAATCCAAGGTTCCACTG
The DNA here is from genome assembly GCA_029206835.1 of Rana muscosa. NCBI lineage: Eukaryota > Metazoa > Chordata > Amphibia > Anura > Ranidae > Rana > Rana muscosa. The sequence continues at coordinate 311,223,701 of CM055124.1, read as the reverse complement.
TAGTTATGAGGAAAGGTTGTGAGCACTGAACTTATTCTCTCTGGAGAAGAGACGCTTGAGAGGGGATATGATTTCAATGTACAAATACTGTACTGGTGACCCCACAATAGGGAGAAAACTTTTCTACGGAAGGGAGTTTAACAAGACACGTGGCCACCCATTAAAATTAGAGGAAAATCGATTTAACCGGAAACTGCGTAGAGGGTTCTTTACTGTAAGAGCGGTAAGGATGTGGAATTCCCTTCCACAGGCGGTGGTCTCAGTGGGGAACATCGATAGTTTAAAAAATCTAATAGCTAATCACCTGAATGACCACAACATACAGGGAGATACAATGTAATACTGACATATAATCACACACAGAGGTTGGACTTGTGTCTTTTTTCAACCTCGCCTACTATGTAACCCGTCTCAGCGGTGACTTTACAGTGCTGAAGAGCTTCGTTCTCAGGTAAGTCTATCACAATGTGCTAGTATGCCATGCATATTAACTAGCACATTATGACATTGCCTTGCAGGGAATTTTATTTACTCATTTTTTAAATCACCTGCGATTTACAACGACTTCAAGCTGGCCATACACTAGTAGAATTTTTTGTTTTAAGAACATTCGTTCAATTTTCTAATCATTCATGGGGTAAAATCAAAGTTGGCTTTTTGAAAGCTGTAATAAAGAAAATCTCTTTATAGTGGGGCTTTCCCTGCACTGCAAGGGGTAGGTGCTGGAGAGGAGAAAGCAGATCTACTTACCTGATCCTCTGATCGTCCCTGTGGCTCCTCCTCTTCTCCCCCCCCCCCCCATGGTCTAACAGCCTTGAGTGGTGGACTGTTCCTGACATAATCATGCCTATAGGCCTGCTCTGAATGTGAGGACCTCAGGAACAGTCCACCCCTAGACCATGGGTGGGGGGGGCGCCATTTGCCAGTGGATTGGAGGATTGGGTGAGTATAAGGCCCACATTGGGGCGGGTATGTGCGGTGGCGATATAGCGGCACGATTTTTAGCGCCGCTATACAGTCGTATTTACCACGATATTCGGCCGCTAGCGGTGCGGTTTTAACCCCCGCTAGCGACCAAAAAAGGGTTAATACCGCCCGCAAACTGCGGCTACAGCTGCGGTGTCCCATTGATTTGGGAAGAAGCGGTAAAGGAGCGGTATACACACCGCTCCTTCACCGCTCCAAAGATGCGGCTTGCAGGAGATTTTTTTTCCTCCCGCCAGCGCATCACCTCAGTGTGAAAGCCCACATTGAGAATACTGGGGCAGGATTATTTCAGGCGTTATTTATGCGCTATTTTTAGCGCTAAACCGCCTGAAATACGCCTCAGTGTGAAAGGGGCCTAAGCCTTTGTCCTCTTCCCTGAGCAGGTAACCCTTGTAGTGCGGGCACAGCACCACTGAAAGGGAAAACGTATTTTTTTCTTTGCCTGGGAGTTGGGCTTTGGGGGGGGGGGGAGGGGAGTGACTGCCCACCACACCTCACATATGCGTCTATGGGCAACCAAAGTTCTGTGCTGACAGTATGCTTAACGCCTGCCCCCAGAATAGAGGCCAAGCTGGCCAAGCTCCTGGTCTCTGGTAATGATCGACAGCTGGCGGGACTGGCTTCCAATCATGTGACCACTGTGACAGCCATACTCAATATTCCCATCGCACGCGTTCCTGGATTAACTCTTAGAAGTTTGGGTGCTGCAGCAAGAAAAAGCTGGAAACTGGTACATAAAGTCACAAAGGAGATATTTGCCAGCACACCATGGATCAGCGTGTTAGCGCCTGAATGGAATGTTTATTGCATGATCACATCACAAGGACAGCGCAACGTTTTCGAGTCGTGTAGGACCCCTTCGTCAGGCAACGAAGGGGTCCTACACGACTCCGAAACTTTGCGCTGTTCTTGCGATGTGATCACGCAATAATCAATCTGTTTGGACGCTAACACGTTGATGGTGTGCTGGCAAATATCTCCTTTGTCACTGTGACAGCCAATCACAATGGTCATGTGATCAGGCAGATCTTCCCACCCCCCTCAAGGATAATAGCCCATTTAAGGACAAATGATAAAAGCTTCAATAGCAATATGTGTCTGAAAACTTTCCTCCATCCATTGAAAACAAAATACACTTTGGTTGGTGTTCTACTATAAAATTATTAAAGGCAATTTTTATTTAATTTTTTTACAATAAACATGTCATACTAACCTGCTCTGTGTAAAAGTTTTCCATAGAGCAGCCCTGATTCTAGTCTTCTTCTCAGGTCCGTCCGCACCCGTCCCCTCCTTCCTGCCGCGTGCCCACCATAGCAAAGAGGTTTGCAATAGGGGCACTCAAGCAGGCTCACTCCCGAGCAGCTGCTCTGCCTGTCCATTCACACACAGGGCTGTGACTTGGCCCCGCCCCTCTCTTTTATTGGCTCACTGGCTGTGATTGACTGCGGTCTCAGCCAATAAAACACGAAGATAAAAAAACCTTGAGCTTTTGCAACCACTTTAAAGAGGGATTCCACCCGCGTTTTTTTTTTTTTTTTAAAGTCAGCAGCTACAAACACTGTAGCTGCTGACTTTTAATAAGGACACTTACCTGTCCTACTCGCCCGCGATGTCAGCCCCCCCCCCCCCGAGGCCGATCCCTCGGTCCTGGCAGCTCCCGGCGCCGCCATCCTCAGTAAGGGAGACAGGCAGTGAAGCAGCCGTTTCCTACTGCGCATGCGCGAGCCGCGCGGTGCTTTGTGAATGGGCCGGCTGCTCTCTGGGATACACACAGTTCCCAGAAGGCAGCGCGCCCCATTCACAAGAAGACACCGCGAGTAGGACGGAGGAAGGAGACCAGCCGCGGAGGATGAAGAGGCAGATTAGGGACTTCCGCATAGCAACTGCTATTTCTGGTAAGTAATTTTTTTTTAATTTTTTTTTAGGATTTTTTGAAAAAAAAAAAAAAGATTTCAGGATGGAACTCCACTTTAAGTTTTGCCAGTTTCTGCTCCGACATCCGCCTGACATTGTATACACTTTATCCCTTCTGTTCAAAAGTCAATCACTGTGCGTCCCGAAGACTGAACAGAACTCCACAATCTTCTCTATATACAGGATATATGGAAATGTAGCTACTACAGGAAAATCATATGCACAGGGTGGCAACATTGTTATTATTATTTATTTTTTTAAACACAGAAAATAGGGGTGTGGTTCATTCATGATAGGAAGGTGTGTGCACAGGTAGGTAGGCACGGCTGGGTACAAACCAGACCAGACCAAGATATGGAGCTGGACATGAGAGTGGGCGTGGCTCATACAGGTATGTGATGGGGACTCACCTGTAAATCATCCCTGGGGAGCCAGTCTGTCTCAGTGATAGTCTAGCCGGGGAGTCCGTGGTGGATTCTGGATACATGGAGCCAGCTTTAGGGGCTGTGCTCAGTGTGCCGGCCTAGAGACTGCAACAAATACAAACAGAAAAAGGATAAGATATAAAATAATAATAATAACAATAATACTAGTAATAATAATAATAATAATAGTAACAACAACAAATAATAATACTAGAAAATGCATTTCCTGCAGAAAATGCGTGGGAATGCTGAATAGCTGAATTGCTAAAGCTAACTGGGTGAATAGCTTAAATCCGTAAGAAAAAGTTGAAGAAGTGAGAATAGTTGGAAAAGTAGGGATGGTTTTAAAATAAACATGAATTTCATTAAAAAAGTTTAACACCGCCACTAATGTATGAAAGATGTGGAATATTTAAAGTTTTTTTTTGAAAAGCTGACACTAAACTGAATTGTTGGCTTTAAAAGTTTGCAAAGAATAAGCCCAATACACACTCTGTTTAATCGATAAAATTTCCTGAAATGATCACTAAACTTAAACAGCTTTCAAAACTGTAAAAGATATCAAACTAAAAAGATACAGCCGGATAGCTGAATATTTTGCGAACATTTTAAAGTTTGTTTGGCGTCTGTAGGTGAAAGTATGAAGGAGCTGAAACTTTTGGGAGCGGAAGAAGATTTTAAGGATTTTAAAGCATGCTCTCATTGACTTCAATGTTAAAAAAAAAAAAGTGTTATAAAGCTTAATATTTTAAAAAGTATAAATAGTAGAAAAAAAAGTTGAAGAAGTCCCATCATTAGCTGAAAGAGTTGAACATTTTAAAAGTTGAATGGTTTTAATAGCTGAAAGTATGCAGAAGTTACGCAGAGCCAAAAAACGTACAGAATAAAATTAAAATTAAAGTTAATTATAATAAAAAAAACAAATAACAATACTGGGAATGCTTGGAAAGAATTCCCACTAAATATGAATAGTAACAATAATAATAAAAAATAACAATAATAAAAAAATAAATAATAATAATAATAATAGTAACAACAACAAATAATAATATGAATAGTAACAATAATAATAACACATAATAATAATAATAATAAAAAAATAAATAATAATAATAATAGTAACAACAACAAATAATAATATGAATAGTAACAATAATAATAACACATAATAATAATAAAAAATAAATAATAATAATAGTAACAACAACAAATAGTAATATGAATAGTAACAATAATAATAACACATAATAATAATAATAAATAATAAAAATTATAGTAACAACAACAAAAAATAATAAGAATAGTAACAATAATAACAACAAATAATAATAAAAATAACAATTAAAAGGCCTGCATGACAGCTTTAGCAGTCAAAAAGAGGAAGACGGTAACGACAGACATTTTACGCTGTGAAGCCACAAAGGTACGAGAATTAAACAGGATACTTTGTGAGACTGAGGCTGGGTTCACACTAGTGCGACACGACATCTGTCCTACTTTGGATCCGACTTTGCCCTGCGACATGAAGCCGACATATGTCCGACTTTCAATGAACGGGGATCCGACTTGGATCCCCGCCAATATCAGGCACTGTGTTTGGTATGAATCTTGAGGGGGAACTCCAGGCCAAATTTTAAATAAAAAAAAACGGCATGGGTTCCCCCTCCAGAGGCATACCAGGCCCTTGGGTCTGGTCTGGATTTGAACGGGCGCCCCTACGCCGAAAAAACGGCGTGGGGGTCCCCCCAAAATCCAAACCAGACCCTTATCCGAGCACACAACCTGGCAGGCCGCAGGGGAAGAGGGGGGGACGAGAGAGCGGCCCCCCCTCCCTCCTGAACCGTACCAGGCCGCATGCCCTCAACATGGTGGGTTTGGTGCTCTGGGGCAGGGGGGCGACCTGCGGCCCCCCCACCCCAGAGCACCCTGCCCCCATGTTGATGAGGACAGGGCCTCTTCCCGACAACCCTGGCCGTTGGTTGTCGGGGTCTGCGGGCGGGGGGCTTATCGGAATCCGGGAGCCCCCTTCAATAAGGGGGCCCCCGGATCCCGGCCCCCCCCACCCTATGTGAATGAGTATGGGGTACATCGTACCCCTACCCATTCACCTGGTGGAAAAAAATTGCAATAAAAAAACACTACACAGGTTTTTAAAGTAATTTATTACACAGCTCCGGTGCTCTTCTTCCAACTTCCGGGGGTCTTTTCCGACTTCGGGGGTCTCCGGTGTCGTCTCCGCGCTCTCCGGTTCTTTCTTCCGCCGGGCCTCCGCTAACTTCTTTTTAGCTCTTTTGCTAACGGAGGCCCGGTCTTCCCGTTGTCTCGTCCGGCTCTCCGTTGTCCTTCTGCCGGCCCCTCCACTAACTTCTTGGTAGCTCTTTCGCTAGTGGAGGGGCGCGGTCTTCCCGTCGTCGCCGTCGGCGTCTTCTTCCCTCTTCTCCTCCTCGATGTTGACGCTTCGCTTCCTCCCGCTGTAATACTGGCTCTCCGCTCCGCTCCGCATTAATATAGGCTTCTCATGACGTCACAGTCACATGTTCCAGGGCACATGGCCCCGGAGCATGTGACTGTGACGTCATGGGAACATGTGACTATGACGTCATGAGAAGCCTATATTAATGCGGAGCGGAGAGCCAGTATTACAGCGGGAGGAAGCGAAGCGTCAACATCGAGGAGGAGAAGAGGGAAGAAGACGCCGACGGCGACGACGGGAAGACCGCGCCCCTCCAATAGCAAAAGAGCTACCAAGAAGTTAGTGGAGGGGCCGGCAGAAGGACAACGGAGAGCCGGACGAGACAACGGGAAGACCGGGCCTCCGTTAGCAAAAGAGCTAAAAAGAAGTTAGCGGAGGCCCGGC